>OVBE01006133.1:0-16644 GCA_900406425.1 Iberis pinnata | reverse complement strand
CTTATAATATTGTTAACAATATATATATATATATATATATATATATATGTAGAAAGTTACTTATAATAAAAAACAACTAAACATGAATTACTTAAAAAAAAGCTAATAAACATAAACATAAAAAATAAATCACACCAGCAAAAAAACGAAAAACTAAATATAAACCGTTTTAAAACAAAAAAAATGAAAATCTAAATGTGTTTAACCTAAAAATCTCACACCGAATGCTTTGTAGTCTACTTCGAAACACAAACTACGCGTCACTGTTAATAAACATATTTCTATACATTTTCCGCATAGGTAATGATTACATGCATTGCATAGCAAATCGGTTTCGTATCATACACATAAAAATATTTCTGTCAATAATTAAATAAATAAAACAAATAATGTGTTATCCTGATTTAAAAATTTTGAACCAAAAAATTGATCTTCAAAACGAAAAATCCGGATAAATTGATCTTCAAAACTCATTCTTATTTTTGTATACATTCTAAATATTTTGAATAATCTTTTCGGCTTCTTCTACAATGATAATTATTTTCCGTGATATTTTATTTACATAAACATCATAGTACTGTTATCGTTTTAGATTACCTTAAAAGTTACATGTAATACTAATATTTACATAAACATCAGAGTATTGTACTCAAGTTATATATGTAGCAATGTATAAACAAGTTTCATCACTACTAATCTTCCTTGGATATGGACAATTCGAATTAAGTGTGAGATACGCCCAATTGTAGCCCAAGTCGGTAAAAGTGGGAGTCACGTGAGAAGCACGTGATGTTACTAAAAACAAAAGAACCAAATTTTTCCTAAGTATTAAGCTTGTTTTGACAGAAGAGGAAACAACTCTGCGGCCATGTTTGGACCACTCTACTAAGTCGGCTTCTAGGCCTTTGCGCATGCTTAAAGCTTTTTTAAAAAAAAGCTTGTTGTATGTTCTATAAAACTAAAGTGATTCTACTGGATTCTGGGTATTAGATCTCGGGGTGAGTTGGGTCAAAGTTAAGGACCCGAACACGTTCTTAGTTCCTCTTGCTGCATTTTTACCCCATGTTGATGCAGATTTAGCCTCTAAGTCTTGGTTAATTCTACTACGACGGGCCTCAGCAGAGCAGGATGTCGACGTGTAGCCTCCTCTCATCCTTACTATCATTTCAGTTTTGAGAATAAAAAATAACATTTTCAGCTAAATTCCACATCTAACGAATTCAAACAATCTGTATGTAGATGATAACTCAAAATCAACTAAACCACATAATCAATGTACATAGACCTAAAATTAATTAAAAGATGAAGTATATGAGGAAGATACCTTCTCGATTAAGCAATAGAGCTTCGAATCGGTGAGATTAAAAATGTCCCGAAGTAACGCATACACTGCAGATCTTCTTAAAACAATGAAGAAAGATAGAAATAACTAAGTAGAATTGATTATGTTGAAAAAAGTTAAGTGATTTTGTAAATACCATAGCGTTTTTTGTATTATCGACAATAGTAAGTGCCGAAACTAAGCAAATTTACGCGCCTAAGTATTTTTGTTTTACTAGGAATGAAAAAATAGCGTCCTAAAAAGTGAAACGCTATGGATAAAACCCGTGTCCATGTACAATAGCAGGGACACAAAAAACGCTATCGATAGTCATATTTCTTGTAGTGAAATGCATGAAGAATCCAAGAAAACGAATCAAAATTGAAAAAGGTGAAGAAAATTTTGAACCCTTGTCTTTGAGAGATGATATCGATGGAACTAAGGGGAAGAAGAAAAAAACAAATTCTCTTAAGTGAGGGATGGAGTCGTGCTAAACCAGAGCAAACTGAGAGTAAATTAAATCTTGACCAAAAGAAATCTAATTTTGTAAAAAAAATTGAAATTTTCGGGTTTCTATCGACCATGTGTATTGGTCAGTTTGATCGATATTTATCCCTTGTTATCTGTATCGGTCGATACAGAACGATATTTACATGCCGATAATCACGTATCGGGCTGAGTGTATTGGCTAGTCCAACCCAATATGTTTTCCTCATAACTTGTATCGACCAGATGGACCAATACCAGTCAATCGATACCCAAGTATCGATCACTGTGTAACGGCCAATCCTGCCCGATACCTTTCCTTTGTGACATATATCGGTCAGTTAGACCGATAGATCCGCGCGATACTCCTTCTGAAATTGATTTCTCACATCTTTTCCACTTGTTAACATCCAAGTAAGCCAATTCCTGCATTTAAACACTCACCAAAACATGAACCAAAGGCCAATCACCCAAAACATTATTGAAAACATGAAAATAAAGTAAATAAAGGATATGTACAAAAGGATAACATGAGATTGTCTCTCAAGTGCGCTTGTTTAAAGTCACTAAGTTGGACTTTGCTTTTTCTCAAGCGTGTTGAGGTTCAGAATGAGACACATAATCTCTTTCCTTGACAGCTTCATGAGCCATATATCGCTTCACCCTTTGGCCGTTCACTGTGAATTCCATTCCATCCATACTCATCAGAACGATTGCTCCATATGGACGGATTTCTTTAACCATGAAAGGACCCGACCATCTTGATTTCAGCTTTCCAGGGAAGAGCTTCAATCTGGAATTGAAAAGCAAGAGAAAATCACCAACTTCAAGTTCCTTGTGAATAATTTTCTTGTCATGGAACACTTTCGTCCGTTCCTTGTAGATCTTGACATTTTCATAGGCTTCAAGCCTAATCTCATCAAACTCCCCAAGTTTAAAATATCTTTTCTCTTTCGCGCTCTTAATGTCAAAATTCAACAGCTTAACCGCCCACATAGCCTTATACTCCAATTCTACCGGGAGATGGCAAGCTTTGCCATAAAGAATGTTGAACGGAGTTGTACCTAATGGGGTTTTCAACGCGGTTCTATATGCCCACAAGGCATCATCTAACTTGGTAGACCAATCTTTCCTTGTAGCTCCAACTGTCTTCTCAAGTATAGCCTTGATTTTCCTATTCGACACTTCGACTTGACAACTTGTCTGAGGATGGTACGGTGTAGCTACCTTATGTCTAACCCCATTTTTCTTCAACAAGCTTTCAAAAACTTTGTTGATGAAGTGTGAACCTCCATCACTAGTGACAACTCTTGGGATGCCAAATCTTGGGAAAATGATGCTCTTGAACATCTTCTGAACTATATTGGCATCATTTGTGGGACTTGTTATAGCCTCCACCCACTTGGATACATAATCGACTGCTACCAAGATGTAACTATTCCCATGGGAAGAAGGGAAAGGTCCCATGAAATCTATGCCTAAAACATTAAAGATCTCAACTTCCATGATGGGTTTTTGTGGCATCTCATTCCTATTTCCAATGTTCCCCGTTCTTTGGATTGAATCACATTTCAGGATGAAATTGTGAGCATCCTTGAACATAGTTGGCCACCAAAATCCTGCCTAAAGAACTTTGGACACAATCTTGAAGGTTGCAAAATGCCCTCCATATGAGGATCTATGACAATGTAGAAAGATCCCCTCTACTTCCTCTTCAGTAATGCATCTACTGTAAAGCCCATCCTTATTCAAAGTATAACATGTGTCTGCGTTCCCGAAGGCACCCCTCTCTTTCAAGAGGATTTGCGGCATGTCACTTTTGATTTAATTATTATTTAAAATCATAGACTAAAGAAGAAGGTCCATAATCACAGGCAAGAGACAACCTGGCGAAGTGAAACATCTTAGTAGCTAGAGGAAAAGAAAGTAAAAAATTACTTTTTGTTCTTACAAAAATTCTCTCAATTTCTATTTTACATAAATAGGCGTTTCCATTTGAAAATGGAATAAAAAATATCGTTTTAGTAGATGTAGTTAATAAGTTCTTGTATTTGTATACGTAACCCCCCATTTTCAAAATTAGAATTGAAATATTGTCTACTAGAACGATCTTTTGGTTCCATTTTCAAATGGAAACACCTATTTATGTAAAATAGAAATTGAGAGAATTTTCGTAAAAACAAAAAGAGCAATACCAAATACTCCTCTAGAAAGATCAAAAGTGATCAGAGCTGTAAATTTACGTACTTGTAAAGAACTCAAACGTAATAACGGGACGATAATACGATATGATCACAATGTCGCAGTTGTCATTGATCAAGAAGGAAATCCAAAAGGAACTCGAGTTAGGTATGGCTCATCCTAGAAGTATCTTGTGACTTCCTTCATGAACTTCTTCTTCTAATATCCTTCTAAACCCGGTGGTTCTTGTTCACATACCAGGTAATTGACAATATCAGCATACCGTGGCTCAATCCAGCCGGCAACGGAAACCTGTCCAAGAGTATAGCTTGGAACCACTGATTTGTTCAACTTGTTAATCTATGAAGATATAAACATCAATTGTTCTTTGGGCAGCGAATCATCAATAGGAATCTCGTCCTCGATCCTCAACCTTGATAGATGGTCAGCAACTCTATTTTCAATGTCTTTCTTGTTCTTAATCTCAAGATCAAACTCTTGAAGTAATAGTATCCATCTCAGAAGTCTTGGTTTAGCGTCTTTCTTGGCTAGTAAGTGTCTCAAAGCTGCATGGTCGGTGTAGACAATGACTTTGGAGCCTACCAAGTAAGACCTAAACTTCTCAAATGCAAACACAACAGCTAGCAGTTCCTTTTTAGTTGTAGCATACTTAACATGAGTGTCATCCAGTGTCTTGCTTGCAAAGTAGATTACATGGAGTTTCTTATCTTTCCTTTGACCCAGAACTGCTCTAACAGCATAATCACTAGCATCACACATTATTTCAAATGGAAAATCCCAATCCGGTGGTTGGACAATGTGAGCACTTATCAACTCTTGTTTAATCTTCTTGAATGATTCAAGACATTCCTCATCGAAGTGGAAATCGATGTCTTTGCATAGAAACCTTGTCAATGGTCTAGCCACCTTTGAGAAATCCTTTATGAACCTTCTTCAGAATCCAGCATGGCCCAAAAAATTATAATCCCTTTAACAGAGCTCGGTCCTACAAGACTAATCATTACATCGATCTTTGCCTTATTAACTTCAATTCCCTTTTCTAAAATTTGATGCCCCATAACTATTCCATCTCTGACCATAAAATGGCAATTCTCCCAATTGAGTACCAGATGAGTCTCTTCACATCATTTCAGAACCCTACACAGATTTTCCAAACACACAGCAAACGAAGATCCATATACCGAGAAATCATCATTGAAAACTTCAACCACATGTTCAATCAAATAAGAAAAGTTTGACATCATACAACGTTGACAAGTCGCAGGGGCATTACATAGCCCAAATGGCATCCTTCGATAAGCAAAGGTACCATAGGGGCATATGAAGGTGGTATTCTCTTGGTCTTGCAGATGAATGAGTATTTGGAAAAATCCATAGTACCCATCCAAAAAGCAATAGTATGTATGATTGACTAAGCGTTCAAGCATTTGATCAATGAAAGGGAGGGGAAAATGATCTTTTCGGGTTGCATAGTTTAGTTTCCGGTAATGTATACACATTCTATGCCCGGCTATGGTTCAGGTGGGGATTAATTCGTCTTTGTCATTCTTCACTACAGTTATACCACAATTTTTCGGAACTACGTGGACCGGTGAGATCCAGGTATTGTCCGAAATTGGGTATAGAATACCGGCGTATAAAAGTTTTAAAATCTTTTTATCACGGGTCGACGAATTTTTCCCCCCTCAACTATTGTCATTCCTTGTTTTCCCACCCGAACTTTTGACCTCTCTATTTTACATGAAAACAAAGTTTTCTCTTTAATATGCCCCACAGACTATAAAAATTGATCAATTTTCCACAATGAGCAATAAACCATGCTTATTCTAATTAACCAAAAAAATTTTGTCTTAAATTAGTTTTATGATTAACCCGTATTTTCGTCAAAACCGATTTATGACAAGATTTTGTATCACTTATCCAAACTTGTGTAAAAAAATCCAAATTTCATCACACTTAGAATCCAAATTTTACGTTTTTCAAAAAAAAAAAATCCGGTTTAGGAATTAGGGAAAAACATGAAATTAGAGTTATAAGTATGATGAAATTTGGATTTTTACACAAATTCAGATAAGGAATACAAAATGGGTCAGAAATTGGGTTTGACAAAAAATTGGGTTAGTCACAAATGCAATTAAAGAAAAAACAAATTTCTGGTTAATTAGGGTAAACACGGCTTATTGCTTATTGTGGAAAATTGATGAATTTTTATAGTCTGTGGGGCATATTAAAGAGAAAACTTCTTTTGATGTAAAATAGAGAGGTCAAAAGTTCGGGTGGAAAAC
The DNA here is from genome assembly GCA_900406425.1 of Iberis pinnata. NCBI lineage: Eukaryota > Viridiplantae > Streptophyta > Magnoliopsida > Brassicales > Brassicaceae > Iberis > Iberis pinnata. The sequence continues at coordinate 10,350 of OVBE01006133.1, read as the reverse complement.
GAGGAATGGCAATAGTTGAGGGGGTAAAAATTCATCGACCCTTTAATCACTTCCTTCAGGTTTGGGTTAAACCTATGTTGATGTTTTATAGAAAACATAGATTCGTTCTCTAAATGAATTATGTGCATGCATAAAGTTGGAGAAATTCCTTTAATGTCATAAAGATAATAACCTATAGCCTTTCTAAACTTTTTCAACTCACAAACTAGAGTATCAACCTCAACAACATTCAAATCATCATTAACTATTACTAGGTAAGTAGAGTTAGAGCCTAGAAAGACATACCGGAGACCTTTAGGTAAATGTTTGAGTTCTACCTTTGGAGCCTTTGGCTCACTCCAATCTTCTTCAGAGTTAGACTTACCATTGCTAGTTCTTTCCTCATATTGTAGAGTCTTGATGCCAAATTTCTCCAAGTGTGGCAATTCTTCAAACCCAACTTCTTCCTTCATGGTCTCATGAGAATCGAGTCTGAATCCCATCTCCTCAACTTCAGCTTTAAGAACTCTGTGTTCTTTTTCCTTAGTAGTTAAAGCCAATTGCATAACATCTTATGTAGCTAATTCTTCTAAGTAATCCTCAGCTAGTTCATCCATGGTTTCCACATAAAAGACTTGGCCATAAATAGTTGGTTTCTTCATGATCTCCTTGATATCATATTGCTGCACATGATCTTTACCCAAATGCAAGTCAATCTTTCCATTTCTCATATCAATGATAGCTCATACGTTTGCCAAGAACAGTCTACCAAAGATAAGTGGGTCTCGTTGTTTCTCTTATATTTCCAAGACCACAAAATCAGTTGGTACTTCAGTGTTTCCCAATCTCACTGGATGATCTTCAAGCACTCCAATTGGTATCCTTACAGATCTGTCTGCCAGCACTAGAGAGATCCTGCAAGGTTTAAAAGAAAAGAAACCAAGTTTCTTAGCAATTGAATATGGCATTAGACTAACAGAAGCACCAAGATCACATAAGCATTTTTCAAAAGTGAAAGGGCCTAAAGCACAAGGGAGAGTGAAACTCCCTGGGTCTTCAAGTTTCTGAGGAGATTTTTCCATTTTGATAATTTCATTATACTCCTTGGATAGTATGCCCATTCCTTCCAAAGTCTTAAGCTTCTTCTTGATTGCATCCTTCAGAAACTTGTTGTAATGGGGAACAAGCATAAAAACATCAATGGTAGGCATGGATATTTGCACTTCCTTCATTTTCTCTTCAAATTGAGCTCTATACTTTTTCATTAATTTCTTCTTAAATCTCCAAGGAAATCGAAGCTTTGGTTCATAAGGATGTGGATTAAAACCAAGTGCCCTTGTTGGAGAATCTTCACTAGTCTCTTTACCTTTTCCTTTTAAAACAACCAGTTTCTCTTGCATTGGTGACTCAACCATAATGTCTTCACAACCAACTTCATCATCATCAGTCGAAGTGATGTTCTCCCAAACCATTTCTCATTGTCCTCAGTGAGAACTCTAGGAGGTAGTTCCTTACCACTTCGAAGTGTAATGGCATTCACATACTCCTTTGGGTTAGTCTCAGATTTCCTAGGAAGTTTCCCCATTGGGCGTTTAGATTTGGAAATGATTTGGGAAACCTAGTTGTCCGAAGCTTTCAAGTGAGAATCCATACTCTCTATCTTGGCATGAAGATCATCAGTTTTGGCAGTGATGTCTTTCTTGAAAACGCCAAACTCAATGGCATTCTTTCCCTGACCTTCCAATAATTGCCTGAAAAGCTGGTTTGTTTGATCATGGGCATTGGAAGATGAGCTTCCTTGAGACTGTTGAGGGGCCTAGGGGTTTGAGAAACCCGGTGGCTTAGAGAAGTACTGGGGTTTGGGTTGGAAACCACCGTGATTATTGAATTGTTGTTTTGGTTGAAAACTCTGTTGTGGCTGCTTTGGTGGATAATTTTGATCATGAGGATTAGGATTAGCAACATTAGTGTTGCGGTAGGAGAGATTTGGGTTTTGCTAGTAGTTGTTGTAGCCTTGATTGTAGCCCTGATTTCGCACATAAGCAATTTCCTCTTGAGTGTCTTCCTGTTGTGGTTGGTAATCCTCCTGAATATCACCAACAAAGTTGACAGTTCCTTGTTGAGAAAGGAGTATCTTGTCCAATTTATCCTCAAGAGATTTGAGATCCTTCATGTACCCTGTATCACCACCCATAGCATGAACTGAACGATCATAATCCTCACCATAATTGTTATCACTCTGAGCCAAATTCTCCACAAGCAGTAAACCGTCATCTTAAGATTGGCCAAAGAAGTTTCCTTGACTAGTAGTGTCAAGCATCATCCTGTATTTAGCAGCAAGGCCCCTATAGAGAGTACTTAGGAGACTCTGACCCGAAAAGTCATGATGTGGGCATTGAAGTGTATACCTTTTGAAACGTTCCCAAGCTTCACCAAATGATTCATTTTCGCGCTACACAAACCCTGAAATCTCATTTCTCAGTCTTGCGGTTCTGGAAGTTGAGAAGAACTTGGTGAGAAACACCTCCTTGCAAGCGTCCCAAGTCTCAACAGAATCAGTTTACATGTTCTTCTACCAATAGTGGGCTTTCTCCCCCAAAGAGAAAGGAAATAACCACATTCTGAATGCATCATTAGTCACACCATTGACTTTGACTGAGCCACACAACATCTCGAAGTTTTCCAGGTGATCCAAGGGATCCTCATTCAGTAGGCCATGGAACTTTGCATTTTGAACCATGTTTATGAGACTGGACTTGATCTCAAAGTTGTTGTTGGCAATCGGAGTTGGACGAATGCCGGTCCGTTGGGCATGGCGGTTTGGAGCATCATTAGCACCAATGGTGCGTGTTCTATTATTTTTACCACCACCAACATTGTTGTTGTTCTCCATAGTTAAATCCAAACGTTGAATGTGAGCAAGTCGCTCTTTTTCCCATCGTGCCCGAGTGTTGTGGCGTTCAAGCGCTCGAATATCCTCAACAATTGGAGTTAAATCTGTACGACCTCTGCTTCTCAAGTTCATAGACCTGAAGTGCACAAACAAAAGAAATGCAAAATATTATTAAAGTAAAAGAAAATGAGCTTAGTCCCAAACAAATTCAGTGAACTAATGGTTAACACAATCTTGAAATGGCAACGGCGCCAATTTGGTAAAAAAGAATTTCTACTATTGAAGCAAATACTGAAGTCCATTCATTAATCATTGTAGAACTTAAGGATTCAACCAAATTCATGTAAAGTTTAACTCACTAATCCTATTAGAATTGTATTTAGTCTAAACCAAATAGAATTAGATAGGTTTCAATCATCTCAAATTAACAAAAAATCAAAATTCAAACAAAAGTCAAATGCTTCAAAAATCAACTGCAATTAACAAAAGTTAACAGAAAATTAAGATTGAAATCAAATATAAAAGGCTAAGCAAATGGTGTATGTAATTGATTTGGATGATCAAATGAATTCATGTGGTGTTCAGTTCTAACTATTAAGCTAATCATTGGTGTAAATTCCAAAACCTAGACTAATCTACTTTCATGGCACTAATTCTTTTCTTAATCATGCAATTTAGACAATCTCTTGGAAAACTACACAATTAAGAAACATTAAAATCCAATTTATCTTAACCACTAAACTAACTAACACAAATCTCTTTGGTTAGGCTTCATTTAGCTTATAGAGATTGGTTCAGGAATTTTGTCGAACACCTTTCGGGGGCAGTTTTCCTAACTTCTAGAAATGAGAGATCAATTCAATCCTAGAATTAAGGACATCATCTGCAAGAAGATTTATGAATACAAGACCTAAACACCACAATCCTTCATCTAATCTCCCTAATCTACCCAACCATTCACTTAAAATTCACTACTCACTAATCATAGAGAAATCATAAAATCTTATGATAGATATGTGATTAAACATGATTAGACGAAGATTTGGATTAGAAAGAAAACAATCAAACAAAGAATCAAACTCAAAATAGATTAAAGATCCAAAGGATTACAAAGAGTCTTAGAGAAATTAAAGCATAAGAAATAAAAATTAGGTTTTTCAACCTTAAATAGTCCTCCTAAAAATTCTTGGGTTAACCCAAAACAAGTTGGTTAACCCACTAAGCTAATGGGTAAAAGTCCTTGTTAACTCTTTTTTTTTGTACTTTTTCGGAATCGATATCGGCCAGTTTGGCCGATACATAGGGTTGATATACTTCCTTCACAATTTGTATCGGTTGGATCCAACCGGTACACACTGGCCGATAGGTGTGTATCAGGCCATGTGTACCAGCCTAGGTGGTCGATATGCCTTCTTCATGGTTTGTATCGGCTGGATCTACCCAATACACCTTGGTCGATATAGGTGTATCGATCAATGTGTATCGGTATACAATATTCATAACTTGTATCGGCCGAAGGAATCAATACAAGTGGCCGATACTCTCTCCTAAGTGCTTCTTCTTGCTCCTTTTGATTCTTTCTCCATGGTTTTGACACCAAATCAGCTCCACACTCATTAGGTACCTGAAATATGTAATGGAATGCAAAATGCAACCTAACTAGTCTTAGTGTAAGTGAAACTAACTAAAATAAAGACTAAACAAGAGTCTAAATCGGTTAAAAACACAATATATCAACCGTCTCCGCTTACGCATCAATGGATGGTCCTGTAAACTCCTCTCAAAAGGAGACAAGGAAGTTATGATAAATTCAGTAGCGCAAGCACTTTCCAGATATGTGCTGTCTTGTTTTTGCCTACGTAAAAATTTACTGAAAAAACTGGCTAGTGTTGTTGTAGATTTCTGGTCGAGCGCCATTTCAAGTTCAAGAGGAATACACTAAGTTGCATTGAATAATATGTGTCTGCCTAAAAAATAGGGAGGCATGGGGTTCAAGGATTTGAAAAATTTGTAATCAAAGCTTTTAGAAAAGCAGTTGTGGCGGCTTCATCAGTATTCCGATACGATTTTGACTCAAAATTTATGGGGATGATATTTACGTTGTAAAGCACAGTTTCAAGATCCTAAGTCAAATCGGCCCTCGTATGGATGGACCAAATTAAATTATGGTCGGATGCTTGGATACAAGTGGACATCTTACGGCTCCTCACAACAATAATATCACTAACACGTGGAATAGGCCTTTGTTGGAGCTTTTATTCTAACCTTGTGATGTAGCTTCCATCTTTAGTATTATGTCTTCACTTTCAATAGGAGGTGGTTTTTGTTGGCAGTTCAAAAAAATATGGTAAATACAAGGTTGAATCAAGATATGGTTTTCTAGCGTCACATGATGAATAAATCTCTTTATATGTCAGGAACCCTCCATCAAAAGTTTGAAGGAAAAGATCTTGAGTTTCAACAGACCGACTAAGATGAAAATGTTCCTTTAGCAAGTGTTGTCAGAAGTTGTTGCAGTCAATGATAGGCTGGCAATGAGAAATATTAACGTCGACCCATTTTGTTCACAACATGGTTTGCAAGACAAATCAACCAATCATGTTTTATTTACATTCTCACCTGCTAGGCAGTGTTGGCCCTGGCAAGTATTTCACTTTCCAATATAATCTCTCTATTATCTAACATATTCGAAAACATGGATCAACTCCTTATGGCACGCCCAGCGGCAGTTCCTAGTGAGGAGTCAACTCTACTTTTCATATGGCTGATATGGTTAATTTGGAAAGCGCGCAACATAGTGGTTTCCCAGGGGAGAGGTCACACCCTACTTAATATAGTTAACCTTGCACAAGAAATCTATGATAATGGTTTTTAGCCAATGAAAGGTATCAGACCAATACTCACCATCAAGTTCAGTGTGGTCTAACTTCAAGTCACCAAGCTCGGTATGATACTCCAGTGGGTTGCTATATTGATGGGTCATGGAAATATGAAAGTTGTGTATGTGAGGTAGGTTGGGTACTACAACTAAATGACGGCATCGCATATATTTTAGGTATGAAGGGCTTATATCGTTGTCCATCACCCTTACATACTGAGATGTATAGTTTACTATAGGCAATGGTGGCCTTCAAAGAAAAGAAAACTTTTTTTAGTCTTTTTAATATTAACTCAGTTGAGTTGACACATATAATAAATACACCATCAGAATGGCATGCTTTCGCATTTTCGCAGTGGAATTGGAGGTGTTTTCAAATCTCAAGACTAATTACACTGATTCACGACGAGCAATTTACGGGCTGACTTATTAGCCAAAAAATCCAAGGATCGAAATGTAATTTTTTTATCGGGACTTCTTTACCTTATTGGTGTGTAGATTCATTTGATGTATTTTCTTAACCAATAACAAAGAAGTACGTTTTTTCGTTAAAAAAAAAAAATCATGTGTTTCTGTTTTGTAAATGTAATATTGTGTTTTGGTAATTATTAATAATATGTTATATGGGTATACGTATTTTTTTGTAAAAAGATAATTGTACAACTACTTTGGTGTTTATTTGAATTGATTAGTTTAATTAGTTATATAATAAAATATAGTATATTGTAGGGTTTGAGTTTGATGATAATTGATTTAGCAATAGTTTAAAACATATATATTTGAGATAAATTTTGAAGAAAAAAATAGTGATATATATATATATATATATGAATAATATGATTTTATTTAGAAATTAAATTAGTTAAAACTAATGTATTGAAATTGTATTATTCATAATAATTTTAATATTCTATAATACTTTTACATGTCATATATATATATATATATATATATATATATATATATAACTCGTACCTGCTTCTTAATTTTTTGGAAAATTTTGCTTCTGTGCTTCTAAATGATTATGATTCATGCTAGGGGTTGGCAAAACATTCGAAACCCGAAACCGAATCCGAACCCGAAAAAAATATCCGAACCGAAATTAAAAAATACCCGAACGGGTTTTGCTTTATATAAGTTTGGATACTCGAACCCGAATAGGTATTATCCGAAACCCGAAAAAATCCGAATAGATATTCGAACTTATGTTTATTATATTAAATATATAGTTATGTATAAGTTTGTTATCATATATATATATATACACACATATATTAACATATTCAAGAAAAATAGATTTTAAATGTTAAATTGTGTAATTAAGTGGAGTAATGAGTTTTTTGGTCTTATATATATTTATTAATACATTAGATTCTATAATGTAGTTGAATTAGTATAAGAAAAATCTTGTATAATTTTGTACAATAATTTAATTTTCATAAAATAAATAAAATCAAAAGGAAAAAGAAATCATATTTAAACTAATTATCACATATGATTAAAACTAACTAAAATTTTAAGTTGATTAAAATCATAAAAATTTTAGGTCGGTTTGGTTCGATTTTTTTAACAAAAAAGTATGGATATCCGAACCCGACTCGAACCTGAAGTTAAAATACCCGAACCCGACCCGAAACTATAAAATATCCGAAAGAATTTTGGATCTCCTTAACAAAAAACCCAAAAATCCAAAAAACTCAACCCGAACCCGAATGGGTACCCGAATGCCCACTTGTAATTCATGCAATCTATTGTCGAAATATTATCTAGTGCATAGTCCACGGATGTTTGAATCCAAGTACTGACAATTTTCAATTGATGGGCGTTTATATCCATCGTTATGTCGTCGGAGATGTAATTATCAAACATTCGTCTAAAACTTATGTATTTCGATATATTTTTACACTTTAGAAACGAGAGTTTTTTTTTAATGAGAAATCCATCATTTTAGTTTTTAAGGAAGAATTTGGGATTGTATTGCTCCTAGCTACTTTCTGTTTAGTGATATATATCAAAAAGTACCCGAGATAAAAACATAACTAAAAATACCAAAGTATATATTACAAAAATTTCTCTCCCAACTTCTCCCACATGGAAATATACTAGTAAGATAAAAATAATTTAACGCAATACCATTTATTAATTTTTCTGACCAATTCTTTTCTTATCAATTAAAATTAAACTTTAGTAAAACATTACTCCTGGCCAAAAATTTTTATATCAATCAGGCTCGAACCTTGATGCAAGAAGAAGAAATATATGCTTGCGGCCTTATAAATATTTATAAATTTTTGGCAAATATGTACATAGTTTTTTATAGGTTAATTGGTTAGAGAAATGCAAAAGTCCCTTCCAGACAAGGGTTTGAACCCCATATGCGCTACTTTTAGTGTTTTTTTAATTAAAATATATTAAAAATAACAGTCCAGTTTAATATTTTGCGTCCAGTCCCAACTTTTTCAGATTTGGGCCTGACATCAATNTAAAAAAAAAAAAAAAAAAAACAAAATAACAATTTTCTAACTCTAAATATTTTGGATCCACCACTAGTTAGTATCGTTTGATTGTTGAAGCTTCCATTATTTGTTCCAGAAATACTTTTTGAATAAAAATGTGAATATCAGTTCATATCTCCCTAGGATCCTTGGTTAATGCTTTAAGTGATTTCAAACGCGAATTTGAACTAAAAATTACATTTTGTGTTGTCTCATATGTTTAATTTTTGTTATATAGAGAAATAGGTATAAAAGTTTTAAACGTTGGTGTAAAGGTAAAGATCCATTTTTACAATAAAAAAGGTAAATATCCAAATTTTGGATGGACTCGATGAGAGTGAGATACATATTGTCGACTAATATCGGGTCTAAAATAACCTAATCAACGGAAATGTGGCATGCAACTGCTTACCCGGATCCCGACCAGCGAGGGATCCTTATAGAAAGGAGGAGATGAGGAGGAAGATCGACGAGACTGAGGCCGAACAAGGCCGATAAGACGTTGAGATCTAGGCCAACAATGCTTGTCGTGATGGTGAGATGCGGAAATGGATGGAGTGGATGCAATGACGGTTTTGAGAGTAAACGTTTTTTTGTAATTTAGATAGTACTTTTTGTAAAATTTATTTTAGTTTTTGAATTTTATTTTTATTTTGTGAATATTTTCAAAATTTATTTTAACTTTTTAAACATTTTAGAATTCTATTTTATTTTTATGAATTTTATTTGAATATTTGTATTATTAATCAATTAATTAATTTAATAATATATCTATTTTTTTTTTAATTATTCTCATGTCCATAAGAAATCCGTCATAAATTATTGGGGATGCGTAGTGACGGATTATTGACAAACATATTAATAATATGACGATTTATATTCATCAATAGTTTATCAATAATTTTCATTGGATTTCTGGTGGATATTTATTACCGACGACATAGTGATTGATTTGCCCGTCGAGAATGTCGTGTTTTCTAGTAAAGATACAGGAGATAACAATTATATAGGTAAGTCTCTCATGTGTCTCATGCAATAGCGGTACAGGGATATCTATGATTCTGAGCTGCACGGAGACTTCTACGACGTGCCGTTTCCCGTACCGGAAACGTATCGGAGACAGGGACGGCGTGGGGACAGTTTGGGAAACGTACCGGAGACAGGGATTATTGACAAACATATTAATAATATGACGATTTATATTCATCAATAGTTTATCAATAATTTTCATTGGATTTCTGGTGGATATTTATTACCGACGACATAGTGATTGATTTGCCCGTCGAGAATGTCGTGTTTTCTAGTAAAGATACAGGAGATAACAATTATATAGGTAAGTCTCTCATGTGTCTCATGCAATAGCGGTACAGGGATATCTATGATTCTGAGCTGCACGGAGACTTCTACGACGTGCCGTTTCCCGTACCGGAAACGTATCGGAGACAGGGACGGCGTGGGGACAGTTTGGGAAACGTACCGGAGACAGGGATTATTGACAAACATATTAATAATATGACGATTTATATTCATCAATAGTTTATCAATAATTTTCATTGGATTTCTGGTGGATATTTATTACCGACGACATAGTGATTGATTTGCCCGTCGACAATGTCGTGTTTTCTAGTAAAGATACAGGAGATAACAATCATAGTATGATTCTTCGCATGCCAAAAATACTAGTCCTCCTTTGTCTGTTTGATGTGAGAAGGATGTGAAAAGCTTCAGGTACTTCGATTGCTAACCGTAGAAGGAAGTCACACAAGCACGTATTTGAAGCCTTAATAAAATATACCAAAAAACCGGCCACAATTAACGTGAAATTGCTTCCACAGATTGTCTATATATATTGCTTGCTCTTGCCCAGATTTGCTTTTCTTTTCTTTTTTTAATCTTTTGTGTCTATGTGTGTACTCTTTTTCCTATATCTAATTTTATTTTACTGAATTTTCTAGATACAAATTTTAAGGAAACCACCAAAAACACTCTATTCAAAGAACCACTAGCTCCTACTTTTTTCTTCTTTACAAACTTTAATAACCAAACAATTCTTTTGTACATATAAATTTTCAATCTTTTTAATTAATAAATTTAATATTCAATAA
>OVBE01006132.1:0-20395 GCA_900406425.1 Iberis pinnata | reverse complement strand
CAAAACTATCAATGTGATCCATAGGATGCTCGGTAGACAAGCCATGAAATTGGTTTTATCGTAGCAAGTGGATCAGCTGAAACGGGAACTAGTAGTCCTGTCTCTGAGGCTGTGGAGGGTGGAAGGCGTTTTTATTGACTAGGAAGGCTTCATGGTTGTTGAAATCGCCAACAAGTCCCATGTTTTGGTGAGGTGGGCCATTTCGGTTCAGTCCAGGTGGGACTTGATTGCCGTTACCTCCATGTTGGTCTAACGCCAAATGTCCTATCTGCTCTAAGCCTGGAGGGATTTGGGCATTCTGGACTAAGGGAATGATCGGATTCTGAATGACATTTTCAGCCATTGGTATGGATGAACTAGTGCTTCTTGTAGACTTCCGGTTCGAACGTTCTAATCGTGCGAATTCTTCATTTGTTAGAATAAGCAGTTCAAGTGATTTGTCAGATCTTCTGGTCATGCACCTTCAAGAAAAAAAAATAAGCAAAAAGAACGAAATTAGTACTGAAAAGAAAAATCTTAGACTAGACTCTAAGAAAAACTTAAAAGGCACTGTATTGGTCCCCGGCAACGACGCCAAAAATATGATAGGCTCAGATTTTAATTCTAAATCTATACTGCAGAGAACATATCCTTGTAGTACAGTAAAGGGTCGATCCCACAGAGACAAGACAGCACGACTCTCAGTTAAGAATCGATTCTAGCTAAATTAAAATAAAAGAGGGAATGTTTTTAAAGCGATTTTAAAGTAAAGCGAATGATTAAAAGCGAATGTAAACCAATAAAATAAAATGCTAGGCGATAGGGAAGTTCCACAGGTATTCAGGTTTGAGGTTCAGGTTGACAAGCAAGATTAACAACGAAAGTAGTTCTCAACTCAAAAGACACAAATAGACTAATCTCCTCCCGAAGTATTAGACCCCTATGATAGAATTTCTAGATATAAAGACTAACATTCTCCCAAAATCTTAGGTCTCTAAATCAGATAATTAAATCATGCAATGATTACATATTTGATATGTTCATAAGCATTCTAAGACAATACTCCTGCAAGCAAATATACTTATTCATCTAGACTAGGTCAGATTAGATAAACCAAATTCCTTTGTATTAATTAACCTAAAATCATGAACTAGGTGATCAAGCTAATTCAAGCAATGATAACAATTTAAATCCATTAAAGTCAAACCCTAACCATCAAAACCTGTTTTCCCTGGGAAATCCCTAAAACCTAACAAAGAGACTACTCAGACATAGTCAAGCAATCAACAATCATCAATTGAGAAAAAATATTAAAAAACCAGAATTTAATCAAAGTAAATAAGAGAGTTCAGAATTCTTCTCCAAAATACAGGTGTCAGGATTCGTCTCTCTTAGAAAAGCTATCAAAATAGTGAATTGTGTTGTGAATTGTATGTTGTGTCTGTGTTTTTTAAAATAAACCCTAAACTTCTAATTTATATAGAGTTCAAAAAAGAATAAAACCTAAAAATAAAAGCCTATGATAAGTCTTGAGGACGGAAATGTCTTTTTGCATTCTTCAATAATTCTCGAGTATTCGGATCGACTGATCCAAGTGTAGATCTATCCAAACTTATGGAAGTTTAGTAGTCTTCAGGATCGACCGATCCAAGTGTGGATCGATCGATCTGCTCCATCACGTGCTGCACATGTTTCTTCTGCGAGACAGCTTGATCAGTCTTCAGTAAAATTGTTATAACTTTTGATTGCTTCAATGGATTGATCTCAAATCACTTTCATATGAAAGTTAACCCACATGGCCATTTTGAGTTAAAATCTCAGCCCATTCCATTCATAGAAACATCTCCAAATGTTGATCAACTTTCGGATCTTCTGCTGAACTCTGCTTTTGCATTCGTCAAATTGCATCCATTTTGTGCACAAAACCATCTTTTTGCTCCAGAACGACCAAAATACCCAAAATCATAAAAATATATCAAAAACACATAGAATATACTCGAATGATGACAAATAACAAGTATAAATACTCACTAAAAGGCATCAAAATCGAGTGATATCATAGATCGAGTAATGTTTCAAGAACATCAAGCTCATCTAGTTAAAATTTTGGATCGAGCCCTCAGGCAGTTGGGATAACCATGTGAGCGCTGGTCCTTGGAGGTGGTCACTGAAGAGTTGACAGTATTATGCGTCCTTTTCGTTTTCATCGAATTGTGTCTGGCCAATTGCTATGCGGAAGACTGTCATGTACGCCCTGGGGCCTATTTTTCCTTTGTAAAAAGGGATTTTGATTTTCCCAAGGTTCTGTAATTTGGCGTTTTTGATGTGCAGGGCATATGGGCTCCGGAATTTCTCCTCCATCAGTCGGTCAAACTCGGGAGCCGAACTAATCGCCTGGTGAACCTTAAAGCTCATTTGTCGGACGGCCTCTTGGAGAGAGTTTTTCATCTCTTGGATCTCTCGGATCGTAGGCTAAGGTCTCCTATCTGGTTGGGAAGAGGGGTTGCGGTAGTCGTCCTAGTACTCATCGGATTCTCTGTCTGAGCCCTCGGATAAGTTGATGCGGTCACTTTCGTTGCCAGAGTCCTCGACATTTTTAGTGTGATTTGATTGTTTGGGGCCATCCTGAGACTGATTTCCCTTCAGAATGGAGTGCTCCTCTTGAGAGTTGTCATTCGGCGGGGTTTCTACTGTGTCGAAGCGGTGTGCATGTGTCCGGACTTAGTTTGGGGCTGGAGTGAACATCAGTCTCCTGGAATGTTCCCCGAAGATGGGGTATCGTCTGGCTGCAGTCCAGAGCAGTCGTTGATATGTTGCGACTATCTGGTTGAGGCGCTTGGTGATCGCTTTGGTTTCATATGCGGAGTTTTTTTGCTATTTTGTCAAGTCGATCGAGAAGGGACTGATTTAAGGCGTCTTGCATCTCAAGCCTCTCAGACATGGATTGCATGGACTAGTGGAGTGCTTGGATCGTGCTGGTGTATTCTTCCGGTTGCGGTGGTAGTTCTTCAGCCATGACAGCGATGGATCTGGTTGTAGTGTTCTTCATACGCTAGAAAATCTTTGAACTTCCCACCGTTGGCGCTAATTTGTGGATGTTAAAATCCACAAAAATAATTATCTAAATGGTAATGAGGAATTTGTTGATTTTCATCTTAATAAAGAACAATCACAACTCAAATTTATGCCAAAAAATTTGTATTAATCAATAGAATTGCTCTCAAGCCTCAGCTTGCGAACAAGAAAAATGCTTAAGTAAAAAGTTTAAAAAAACGATCCACTCTCTTTCTCCTGATTCTTCTATTTATACTCCTGGGTTCGGCTCCGATTCCTGCTGCGGCTTCCGGACACTTCGGGCTTTTGTTTTGATATTTCTGCTGAGTTTTTACTTCGTCATTCCCACGATCTTGGCGTATCCCGGGGAACCCGGAAGGGTTGAGACTCAGTCGTTTCCTGCTCAGGTTGTTTCCTCGCCACCCTCGGTCACATCACTCGTTGGGTGTTCAGACGCTCTTCAAATGTACTCAAGTGAAAATACTCTCTCGGCTAATCTTTCTAGGGTTAATACGTACTGGGTTAGGAGATGTAATATCACTAGTTAAGACAAAATCTTACTGAGGGGATTTTGACACCAACAACTTATAATTCATTCCAAAAATACCACAAATATGTTTTTATTCCAAAAATACCAAAAATTTGAAATTGATTTAAAACTTCAAATTTAAACCATAAACCCCAAAACTAAACTTCATTCCTTGAAAAATGAACCATAAACTATAATTAGTGAATCCAAACCCAAAAATTTAAATTCTATAACCTTAAAACTCAATTTTATGTTTGTGGTATTTTTTGAAGAAGTTGTTTTTATGGTATTTTTGGGATAATTTTGAGTGTGTGGTATTTTTGGTATATAAACTTATTTTTGCATTTCTTCAAAAAAAAAATAATTATTGGACTTTTTTTCCTAAGATTTTTTATTTTAAAGGGATTATGTTTCTTTTACATCTTTCAAATATTTCCTTAAAATCAATAACAAAAATTAAAAATCGAAAACTAAAAATTTATTGCATTTCATAGCCCAACCCAAATTTGTTATAGATTTGTTAAAGTATAGAGAATAGTAATTCAAACAACAAACTGTTTTATCATAAAAAAAAATCACTATTTATTAAATTGTGTTTGTTTAATCTTTCTATAAAAGCTTAACTCAAACAGGTTTTACACAATCCAAGACATTCCTTGATTGTCACCTTGATTGTTTAAAAAAATAACCACACTTTTCCTAAGGCTACCCGGTTTGACAACCACTCAAAGTCTAGAACACTCACCACACAAACAGCTTCCTGATTTGGTTGCCGTTCTTAACTAAGCCAAGTAAAAGTTCTAAAGTGTTAGTCTCCACTAAACACTTCATACCCTTTATATACTAACTACCCCAAACTCTAATTCGTTTACAACAATTCTTATCCTAACAATAATATCTTCATGAGATATTCTCAACTGCAATATCTTCTTGTTAGATTCCTCCTTTGATAATATCTTCCCGTCTTATCCATGATTCAGATCTTCCTCTTTATTTGCATGTTGTTCTCCAGTAACACTGCTTGACTTGATCCTCGGCATTTAGACTCTTGTTCACATCAGCTTACTGATTTGCTCCAGTCCTCTGTTTCCAATCAATGTCATGTTTTCTCACTTTCAGTCTCCCCCTTTTTGACTTGATTTCATGATGAAGCACCTACTCCAAACCTGCATCTCAAATGTACCAATATACCAAGAACCATAGAGACTAGCTCGAAACCAAGATGATATAAAATTATCAAATAGAGATCACCATTGTTCAAAAAAAAAAAAAACAACAAAAACTTGAGTTCGAGTTCAGTTTTTAGTGCTAACAAAAAAGAGACTAAGAAGCTAATCTAATACTGATCTCCCCCTTAACATTTGCATACTCCTACAACTTCATGCTTAATCTGAGTTAGTTTTATCAGATCCTTTTCTCCCCCTGCTTACATGATATCATGTCAAAAACAACTACTAGTACACGAAGCAATAATGAGAAACACTTACCTGTAGCTAAGGCTACCTCAAGAAGTTGTATGGCCAGCTTAACAGCCTTGCGTAATCTTTTGCCTGAACCAGAAGCCTGCTTCGTAACCTTTGTCTTTGATCGAACACGAGACCGGGATGGTTCAACTACAAAGTCATTCGGCTTCAACCTTTTCGAGGATCGTCCTTGCTTAGCAGAACGATCAGGTACATGAGCTATAGTCTCTAAAATATGATCCTGATGTACCTGAGGCTGAGATGGGGCAGGTTGATGAACAGACAACAGCCGTGTGATCAACCTGGGAAACAGATGGAAGAACTTTGATTCCGGAGACTTGGGATGACCAACAATATGGTCAAACACCATTTGACCTAAGTTAAACGGAACCTTATATGCAACCTTATAGATAACCATAGCCCTGCTAGAGTGCATATACCCCGAATTCTTTGAAGGAAGCCAATTGCGACAGCAGATACGATACAGCTCCCTGTGATCATCTATGAAAGCTCCAATATTCAGAGATGGCCATTTAAGAAACGAGCCACCACTTAGAAATGATGCCAACCCATCAGGAGTCACAGCAGCCACCTAAATCCAACTTTGAATATCATCAACCTCAGAGAAGCCAAACAGAGCATTGATACGTGCAACCGAGACCTCAAACAAATTACCCCTTATCGGAACCACAACCACCGGTTCATCCTTGTAATCATCTGGTACATTAGCATAAAATTCCCAGACACGTTCTTTGTCAAACTCACCCAGATTCTCCACTGTGGACAAAAGCCCAGCATCCGCAATGAGTTGACGCACCGTACTATCAGATTTTAAGACCATAAAGTACTCAGCCAAGCATTTTTTACGCGAAACCATATCAAATCGTTGCGAGGCTAGACGCAAGGGAATCTTGAGAGTATCAAACACCGGGACTCGAGGCTCCTTCTTGACCTTCGTGGAGACACCTTCTGATTGAACATATGGTTGTTTCCTCTTTCGGACCCGAGAAGATCTTGTTGAATCAGTAGGAGGAACTGTGCTTCTGGTCTTGTTCAAAAACACCACTTCGTCAACCTTAGTAACCACCGCATCATCAACAGTCTGATCAGGATTGGGAACAGAATCGTCTTCAGCCATTTGGGTCCACCTTCAAACACTAAGTTGAAATCATATTGCAGGATTTGAGACTCAGACCCGAAAGCAGCGGTTGGAGCTTCAGCATCTGGAATTGGAACATCATCGGACAAGGACTGTTCAACTTCCTATTGAAAGTTGACTTCACAATAACATCATCAATAAGATCATCAAACCGAGGCACAAAAATGGGATTGCCTCGTTATCAGACTAGTGTCCTGCATGTATTAACCGGTGGTGACTCCTCGGTCAGCATTGGCGCCAGCGTCTGATATTCAGACGAAGAAGGTGAAGCAGCCCGAGATGAAGAGTGAGGAGGTGACTGCACAAGAGGGTGATTGGGATCCTCAACCTGTAGGAATCTGCGAAATTGGGATAAAAACTCATCCATTTTGTTTAGATTTGTGAACAAGTGATGAAACCCTAAGCAGCAAAACAAGAATATAAAGAGGATTAGGCAGTTGAAATGATATATCACAACAAACGCTTGAACTCCCTCTTTAAGATGCCTTGATTCTCGCGATACAGATTTTCTAGTTAAAGAAAAACAAACATGACCACATGCAGCCATCGAGAAATGCTAAATGGGCGTGAAAAGAACTCAACAGCTCCATTACTCATATTTGATAAGAATAACAATACTGAATTAAATCTTAGTCCAAAACATATCAATTTGAATATGATCAGAAAAACACTTTCGCAGCATATCATAGGCACAACCTGGTTCAATCATGAGTGACCCAATTTATAGCAAATCATAGTTAGCACAAGATATACTCTCCCTTTTTTTTCTTTTTTCATTTTTTGTTTTATAAAATGAATAAGCATGAAAACAAAGGTCTGGTGATATCATCAGGAAGACTACCTTGTGTGATCAACCTTTTGAATGATCTCGCAGTGATACGTGTAGTCACTATGTGGCTAGTCTTTCACACTGCCATACATTTATCCAAAAAACAATATCAATCTCAGTTCGCAAACACTCTTTATTAGGCAGCTGGAATTTTCTTTGAAGATTCATTCGTTTGAATCAGACATATGGTAAAGTGTATCACTTGACTTCTCAACACTTGAAACCATGATTCAAGATATATATTGTCTATATAGTTAGATGTATCACTTAACTTCTCAACATCTAACATATTTTTTATTTTTTATTATTTTAATGTATATGCTCTTTTCAGCTCTTTGACCTCCTGGTATGAGTGTTTGTAGCCCTTGATATATATTAGATCATGACTGCATGACAGGCAGATGTTTTCCACACTGAACCACAGGCACAAAGCTTTGAACAAACAAGTTAAAGAACAGATAATCACAGGCAAGTCATTCCATATATCAATAACAACTGATAAAATCAGTCTAGAGTTCACAAACCCCAATTTCCTTATGAGATTAATAAAGCGATTGAAATCCATTGGTTTTGTAAATAGATCAGCGAGTTGTAAATCAGTGCTAACATGATCAACCATAAGTAATTTCGCCTCAATCAATTCCCTAATGAAGTGATGTCTGATATCTATATGTTTCGTTCTAGAATGCTGAATAGGATTTTTAGCAATATTAATAGCACTTTTGTTATCACACAATGCAACTAAGGGATCTGAGTACATACCATATTCAGGAGCCACTTGTTTCATCCACAAGAGTTGAGTGCAACAACTGCCCAAGGCAATATACTCTGCTTCGGCAGTTGACAAAGAAACACTATTCTGTTTACGACTATGCCATACAATCAGATTGTTACCCATAAAGAAACACCCTCCACTAGTGTTGTGCCGATCATTAAGAGAACCAGCCCAATCAGCATCACAGTAACCAATCAGGTTCTTGTTTGTATCCTTTGTGAAATATATGCCGAGATTCGCAGTGCCCTTCACATACCTGATAATCCTTTTTACTGTTGTTAGATGAGACACCTTGGGTTGTGCCTGATACCTTGCACAAATACCTACTGCAAAACAGATGTCTGGTCTGCTTGCTGTTAGATGTAAAAGGCTGCCAATCATACCTCTATACACCTTTTCATCGACTTTTCACCAGTTTCATCCCTAGGCAGCTTATCATTTGTACCCATAGGTGTCTTTGCTTCTTTAGTCTGATTGCTTCACTTTTCTGGCATATGTGCTTTGACTGACAAAGATACCTTCGTCTGATTGCTTCACTTGTAAACCCAAAAAATAGGTAAGCTCCCCACACATACTCATCTCAAATTCTTGAGTCATGTTCTTGACAAATTGTTCAACGAGTTGATTCTTCGTTGATCCAAACACAATATCATCCACATAGATTTGACAATAATCATGTCTTTGTTGTCCTTTCGAACTAACAGTGTCTTGTCTACTGTTCCTCTTTCATACCCCTGTTTGATCAGAAAGGTTGTTAGCCGTTCATACCAAGCTCTTGGTGCTTGCTTCAAAACATACAAGGCCTTTTTAAGTCTGAAAACATGATCAGGATGCTGTGAATCTTCAATTCCTTTAGGTTGTTCAACATATACCTCCTCTTGAAGAAATCCATTCAAGAACGCACTTTTGACATCCATTTGATACAGCTTGAATTGCATAGTGCTTGCCATTCCGAACAAAAATCTGATTGATTCTAATCGAGCAACTGGTCCGAAGGTTTCATCAAAGTCAACACCTTCAACCTGAGAATATCCTTGAGCAACTAACCGGGCTTTGTTTCAGACTACATCACCTCTCTCATCGATTTTATTTTTGAAAATCCACTTAGTACCCACAACATTAACCTGAGAAGGTCTTGGAACTAAATCCCATACTTCACTTTGTTGAAATTGACTTAACTCTTCTTGCGTAGCTGAAATCCAGAATTCATCCACAAGTGCTTCTTTGTGATTTTTTGGTTTAATCACCGAGGCGAATGCTGAAAACATAATAGATTCAACAGGTTGTCCAGTGATCAGCTGTCTGAAATCAATATGTTCTCCTCGTGTGACTCAATCACCATGAATGTCACCAATAACATCATCTTTGGAATGATCTTATGCACTTCTGTGAGCATCGTTACAGTGGATGAAGACTTGTCCTGCTGTTGAGTGACATCCTCTTGATGTGTGGCTTCACTCGAAGTCATCTGATGAACTATTACTCGTGAATTAGAATAGTCATCGAACACAACATTGACAATTTCTTGAACTGTATTTGTTCGTTTGTTAAACACCTGATATGATGTACTTGTACCTGAGTATCCAAGAAAAAAACCTTCATCACTTCGTGAGTCAAACTTCCCAAGATCGTCTTTATCATTCAGAATGTAACAGACACAACCAAAAATGTGAAAGTAGCTCAGACTAGGTGTCTTCCCTTTCCACATTTCATAGGGAGTCTTGTTTGTCCCTTTACGAACATACACTCTGTTGATTATGTAACAAGTTGTATTAACAGCCTCTGCCCAGAAATGCTTGGCCACTTGATTCCCATGAAGCATTGCTCTAGCCATCTCTTGTAATGTTCGATTTTTCCTTTCAACAACACCATTCTGCTCTGGTGTTCGTGGTGCAGAGTACTGATGAACAATACCTTGATTCTGAGAGAAATCATCAAACTGATCATTTTGAAACTCACTTCCATGGTCTATTCGAATGACCTTGATTCCAACCTTCTCATTCTTCAGTTGTAATGCAAGAATCTTGAAGTTGTTAAGTGTTTCGGTTTTCTCCTTATCGAGTGAAATCATCCACAATCACTAGTATGTACTTCTTTCCTGTGAGACTTTCAACTTGGATTGGTCCCATTAAATCCATGTGTACCAATCCTAGTGTTTTTGTGGCTTTAACATCTGGAACAGTTCTGTGATAAGATCTTATTTGTTTACCTTGATTGCATGGTCCATACACAAAGTATTGTTGTGTTTCAAATTTAGGAACACCTCTTACAACTTCGAGATTGATCAGCTTTGTGAGAGTTCGCATATTCAAGTGTCCCAACTTTTGATGCCAGATCTGAGCTTCAGACTCTTGTCTTACACTCAAGCACTTTGTTCGTGACTTCCACATGTAACAATTGTTACCTGATCTCATCCCCTCTAGTCTGATATCTCCTCTGTCATCAACTTCTTTGCACCTTGTTTTAGAAAAAACAACTTCAAGTCCTTCATCACACAGTTGGCTGATACTTATCAAATTAACCTTGAGACCATCAACTAGAAATACTTCAGCTAGTTCAGGTTGTTCTAACCCTTTAGTAGTTCCTTTGCCCTTGATTTTACCTTTAGCTCCATCTCCAAAAGTAACCTTCCCAGCTGAAAATTCTTGGAATTTTCTTAGATTACCTTGACTTCCAGTCATATGTCTTGAACACCCACTATAAAAGTACTAGAACTCTTCTTTTGTCTCTTCCACTGAAAAAGCTACATGACACACAGCTTCTTGTTCCTTCTTTCTTGCTTCAATTTTTTCCACCTTCTTGAAAGTAGAATATAGATCACTTTTCTTTATCCACACTCTGTTGTGTTTCTTCTGATCCTTGAAGTAGCATCTCTCCCAGATAAGTGTTGAAACACGATTAAGAAACTTATTACAGTAGTACTTGTAATGTCCTATTCTTCCACGGTACCAACAGCCTGTTCTGCGATCAACCATCTGATAATAATTTCTCTCTTGTTTCTGAACTGGCTGTCAGTATACCTCTTTCACAAACTTGGTTTCTCCAAATTGGTTTCCACCATTGTAGCCTAGACCCCAATAGTCTTTGCCAACTTTGCCAATAGAAAACAGATTGTCGAGATCCTTTTTCCTACTTGTCAGCATTTTGATGTTTCGTAACTGTTCTTGCAGTTTTCCTTCAGCTTCTTCCGTTTTTACTTTCTCAGCTCTCATTTGTTCATGAAGTCCTTTCACTTGATTCTCTAGTTTCTTGACTGCTTCAGTCAGCTTTTTCACATCATTGCTTTTAAGTATCAGTTGTTCCACCAAGATTATGTTTTCCTCTTCAAGACTCAGATCTGTTTCTTCATTTGAATCATCATCCTGTATGATTCCTATGAATGACACAAAATTGTTCAGGATATCCTCTTTCTCATTCTTATCAGAATCACTATCACTCCAAGTGACAAAGGACTTTTCATTTCCTTTCTTTCATCCAACACAATCAGTTCTGGTATGACCAAAACCTTTACATTCATAGCATTGAATGGTGCTTCTTCTCTCTAGAGTTGGACAATCTGCCTTGAAATGTCCATAGCCTTCACACTCCAAGCATTGTTTTCATTATTCTTTCCATCTCGATCAGACTCACCTCGATTTGGTGTAAAGACATTTTTCTTCTGACCTCTTTCCATTCTTCTGATATATTTCCTCACAATCAGACCAACTTGATCTTCAATAACAGTCTCTTGATTCTTTGGTTTTTCAGCAACAAAGGCTATTCCTTTTTCAGCTACCTTTTCCTTCTTCTTAATTTTCAACTCATAGGCTTGCATCATACCTACAACTTTCTCAATTTCGTAGTATCTGAGTCCAGAGATACCTCAATAGCCGACATGTGTGGTTGAAACTTATCTGGCAGACTTTTGAGAAGTTTCTTAACCAATTTCTTGTCTTTGTAAGTTTTTCCGAGTACCAAGGCTTCGTGAGCTATTGCACTTATCTTCCTGCTAAACTGGTTAACAGTCTCATGTTCCCCCATAGTTAATGTCTCGAATTCATAAGCTAACATATCTATTCGGGTACGTTTCACATTGCTTATACCTTCATAAGATATCTTGAGAATATCCCAAGCATCTTTTGCTCTTATACACTCTTGTACTCTGGTGAATTCATCGATTGGTAGAGATGTAAAGATCTTTGTCAGAGCCTAAGAATTGGCTTTGGCAGCATTCTTTTCTTGACTTGTTCATTCCTTCATCGGCCTTTCAACCATCTCTCCCTTTACATTTGAACCTTTTGGTGGATCCCAACCATCCACTACAGCTATCCAGGCATCCATATCAATTCTTTGAATAACTTGAGTCATTTGGACCTTCTAGTATCCATAATTATCAGAATCCAACATCAGCGGTTTGTTCATCATTACAAATTGTTGGTTGTTCTCCATACTTGCCTCAAGATCTCACCTGTTATAGGACACACAAGTTCCTTTTAGTTGGTGATAGGCTCTGATACCAATTGTTAGAGTATAGAGAATAGTAATTCAAAAAAAATTGATTTATCACAAAAAACCACTCTTTATTAAACTGTGTTTGTTTAATCTTTCTACAAAAGCTTAAACCCAAACAGGTTTTACACAATCCAAGACATTCCTTGATTGTCACTTTGATTGTTTAATGAAATAACCATACTTTTCCTAAGGCTACCCGTTTTGACAACCACTCAAAGTCTAGAACACTCACCACACAAACAGCTTCCTGATTTGGTTGCCGTTCTTAACTAAGCCAAGTAAAAGTTCTAAAGTGTTAGTCTCCACTAAACACTTTAGACCCTTTATATACTAACTACCCCAAACCCTAATTCGTTTACAACAATTCTTATCCAAACAATAATATCTTCATGAGATCTTCTCAACTGCAATATCTTCTTGTTAGATCCCTCCTTTGATAATATCTTCACGTCTTATCCATGATTCAGATCTTCCTCTTAATTCGTATGTTGTTCTCTAGTAACACTGCTTGACTTGATCCTCGACATTTAGACTCTTGTTCACATCAGCCTACTGATTTGCTTCAGTCCTCTGTTTCCAATCAGCGTCCTGTTTTCTCACTTTCAAGATTGACATGTACTTATGCAAAACTGAGATTTCTTGTCATTTTGTATAAAAGTAATTTCGCACATATAATTCTATTCCATACAAGTTTTATGTTTTCAAAACTGAAAAAAATCTATAAAAAGCAAAACAAAATGGTTTAGAAAATAATTCTAAATAAAAAGATATATAGAAAAACATAATAGTGTTAGATTAAGATGTCAATGAACATGTAATAGACGATGAAAAACAACATGGAGTGCTCGTAACCTAGTGGATCGCACGTCTCACTTCGGGTTAAAAGTTAAGTGGTTCTAATCTCATTCCCATTAACATTGAAAATATGTTGTAGGACCAACTGGACGGTCCGTTGTGACCAGATACAAAAACGACGAAAAACAACATTTACGCATTAAATTAATTACTTTATATTTTCCATTAGAAAGTGTGTACATACAAATTTCTCTAGGATACATCTTTTCTATGTCGTTGATTAAAAGAAAAATGAATTTTAAGAAAGAATCAAAAAGATTCTCGATCTCTATCAAGAACTAGTTCAACACTGTTGGTCTTGTGTGATGAATTTCTTTATTCGCATGTTTATTTAGAAACTTTGGTTTTTTTTTTTTGTTAACAATATAAATTACACTTGAAAAAAGAAATTGAGTAAAAGAAGCTTGTGATTGATTAGGTAGAAAAAGCTTGTAGAAGAAACACGAAGCTGCCCTGCTTTAGTTTTCTAAATCAACCGAGACACTCTTAGAAACTTCTCACACGTCATAGAAACCTTACCATGAAGGATTAAAGATAACCCCGTCTTTATAAAAACCCATCACTTGTTGGCTTTTTCTTTCAAGCTACGAAAACAAGAACAAACAAAAATTAAGAAATTTATAGATTAGGAAGCGATGGCTCTAGCTGGTCTGGCTTTGAGAAACCTAAGACAAAAGATGTCACCTACTTTGTTAGGTCAGTACAGCGAAAGGGGTTTGGTCGGAAACGGACAAAACCAAGGAAAGCTAAACAGATACATGGCTACTTCAGTTGGCGAACAAGAGAAAAAGAAGAACACAGAAGTGAGTGTTTATGAGAAAAACTCTCCTCGGAGACGTGGCCGGAAAAGTCTTTGGCGTAACACCAATGACCACGACTACTTTGCTCCCGCCCTATATGGTATGATTAATGTAAATATCACAAGAACTTAAATCTAGTATTGTCGTTAATTTCTTTAAAATACCACTAAAAATTTATGGACTAATAGTTGTTCGTTAACGATACCGTCATACATATTAGACTATATAAGTATTGCGTCAAACTGTATAAATCATTCGGCTAGAAATTAAATTCCAGCCAAACATAGTACTATTTAGATTTTGTTACATGTTGGTTGCTTTATGTCATATATTTCTCATGAACTAATTAAGTAGGCTTTTATTGGTTGATTTGATTTGATTTGTCGGGAAAAAGGGTTCTTTCCTTCGAGTCTAGGAAACGCGCTGATGCAAGCAACAGAGAACATAAACAGAATCTTCAACATTAGACCATCTCAACTAATGGGTGAAGTGAAAGAACAAGACGACTGTTACAAACTTAGATACGAGGTTCCAGGGCTCACCAAAGATGATGTCAAGATCACGCTTGATAATGGAATATTGAAGATCAAAGGTGAACACAAGTCGGAGGAAGAAGAAGGTTCACCTGAATATGATGAGTCCTGGTCTTCGAAAACTTATGGTTACTACAACACCAGCTTGTCCATGCCTGACGATGCCAAAGTTGAGGAGATCAAAGCAGAGCTCAAGAATGGTGTACTTACTGTTGTCATTCCTAGGATGGAGAAGCCAAACAAAGATGCTCAGGAGATTTCTGTTGAGTAGAGATACGGTGCCGTTTAAAGTGTTTTTATATTTTCTTTCGTGGAATAAGCCATAAACGTTGTATCCGTTGGTGCTGCTCTCTTTATGCGAATGGATGTAACTCAATATAGTCTAGTGATTAATACCACATCTTACTTTTAGGATTTATTAATAGAAGTGTCTTTTAGAAGGATAGCCACTAGGCTATCAACTCTAAACATATAGGATGTAACTCTAACTCCTATGTTTATTTTTTAACAAGTATAGCCAAAATTTTGATAAACTAAACTAGTACTTAAATATGTTAATGTATGGTAAATTCATCTAGCCTAATTTTAGCCTTTTAAAAATTCTGCTTATATGAAATTTAAACGCTAAAAAATCTATAGTTAATTCAAAATTTAAAATTTAAGTAACATCGTAGAGTCTTGGTTTATCCATATATGCCAAACATACTCTTTATTTTCCACTACAAAAATATCAGCCTATATCCAACAGATTTTTTCCGTCGAATATCTGTTAGAAGTTGGTTTTTTCGTGAAATCTAAGACAAAAAATCCATTTGTTATAACTCGTCCGAAACTAATCAGAATAATTTTCTATGATTTTATGATGGTGCTTCTAACGGAATAAATTGTCGGAAAATTCTTTGGATTGTTAATTTTTTAAAAGAAAATATAGTATAAATTAAAATTCCATTATATTATATAAAGTATTAAATTTAATTTTGAAATAATAATAATATATTTAAAATTTAAGTTAAGTTATAAAATTAAAACTACAATTAATATATTGAAAACTAAATCCTAAGATCCAAATTTAAATCTTGAAATGTAGAAATACTCATGAAAAAAATTGAGAACAGTTATAAATTAAATTTAACTTTCGTCTGAGGCACTCTAAAGTCTCGACTGCACACTTGTCCATGCATCTTGGCCATGAAACGAGCAATATCCTCGTCTCGGAGTTAGAACTCCTATTCTAGGCGTCAATTCTCGGCCCGGTCTTCTTCCATCATCCACTCAAGGACTGATATCTAGGCATCTTTCTCCTTTACCGAATCGTCAAATATAACATCCATGAAATCCCTTGCTGATAGAGAAGAAGTTTGTGAGACTTCCTAAACCAAAGATGTTCCTTCTTCTTTGGTGTCTCTTAAAAAAATAACATATATATATAATAAAAATTAGTAATATGATATAATAATATTATATATTAATTTACATTCTACCTCGATAATGATGTTGTTGATGATGTCGGTGGGAACTTGAGTGGTATACCCTTCACAACGAAATTGGCTCACGCGAATCTCTTACGTCTTTTTTCTTGTTGCCTCGATGAATTCCTTAACAATTAGGTTTTAGATCTGCAACATATTTTGTTGGTGTAAATACCCTTCCTTAACGAAGGAGGGATACCATCAACACTCTATAATTATAATTTATATGTTAATAATATGAGAGAACATCACTCAGCCACCCATATTATTAGCGTTCAAACCCAGTCCCTCATACTTCTCAACTCCTTCTTATTTCACATGAACTTACACATTTACAACAGCCAAACACTTGTATTTCTCGATTAAACTCAAAACTCCTTAATTAATTAATTTGTACAAATTACGATTACTGTTCACGATTTGACACTAAATCGCGTTTAACAAATGTGATTTGATTACTATGAAATTGGTTTTGGGGAAAAACACAAATTAGGGTTCTTGACAATTTGAAAGAGTGTCGAATGGTGAAGAAGAAGATGTCAAAGCGAGAAATTCTTCCAATGGTTGCGAGTCCGAAACAAGTTGAAGAAGAAGAAGATACATAACACGAACTACTTTTGTTTGAATGCAGTGAAGAAATGCTCTCTGGTAAGTGTAAGGACAGTAAGATAGAGAATGCAGATGACGTAGACGATATGTCATATAGGTTTCATTATGAAATAGAACATCTCTGATAGGTTTTGTGGATGGGGAGCCTTCAAATCCGAATGATATTTCGGATTCTGAATAAGAGGATGGGTTTAGTAGAACTTATTGGAGAGATGTTGATAGAGGTGATAGTAAGTTAGAATTAGGGGCTACATTCTTCACGGGGTATGAGTTCAAAGATGCTATATTAGATTATGTTTTGAAAACAGGAAATAACATTAAGCAATCTAGGTGGGACAAGCTTAAGATTAGCTACAAATGTGCTATAACATGTAGTAATTGGCATGCATGTTTCTCATATGTAAAGTCAAGGCGGTTGTGGGTCTTAAAAACTAGAACTTTACTTCACATTTGCACTCCAAATGGTAAATGTGAGATGCTTAAAAGTCCATTAATAGGAAGGTTATTTATAGATAAGTTGGGGTTAGATGATCATATAATGCCAGAGAGAATTCAGAGTGAAATTAAAGAGAAGTGGAACATTGTTAGTTCAAAAAACCAATGCCAAAGAGGAAGAACATTGGATGTGGAGTGTCTTAATGATGAATATGCACAGCAACTAGCTCATCTCAGAGGTTATGTGACTAAGATAAAAAAAAAAAACTCCAATCATGGTTCAACAGCTTTCGTGGAAACAGTTTCAAATGGAGCAGGGGAAGATGTATTCAACGGGTTCTATGTGTGTTTTGAAAAATTAAAGATTAGTTGGAGAGGATATTAGAGACCAATAATAGGCCTTGATGGAATATTTCTAAAGGTGGCTACTAAAGGAGTATTGTTGGCTGCAGTTGGACACAACGCAAACAACCATATTTATGCTATTGCTTGGGCAGTATGTCAAACTGAGAATGCTGATAACTGGTTGTGGTTTGTTAAACAACTAAACCAAGACTTGAAACTTGAAAATGGAAGGAGATTTTTCATCACATCTGATAGTTCAAAGGTATGAATCTGAATTAGTGTTAGTTATTGTGTATATTGTGTTTTAATGTTTTAATCTATGCATATTTTAGGGCCTCGTCAGTACATTACAAGCAGAGCTACCTGAGGTTGAGCATAGGAGATGTGTTAAGCACATAGTAGACAACTTAAAGAAAAATCGTGGAAGCAAGGACTTGATAAAACCAATGGTTTGGGGTTTAGCTTGGGGTTACAGTGAGACTAAGTGTACAAGAAGGTTAAAGAGGATGAGAGACTATAACTTGGGTTTGCTCAACAATGTGATGAAGCAGAATGCTAAGACATGGTGTAGAGCATTTTTCAGAGATGGAAGTTATTGTCAAGGTGTAGACAACAACCCCACTGAGGCATTCAATCCATCAATAACTAAAGCAAAAGCTAAGACATTAGTCCCTATCTTGGAGACTATAAGAGGAACAAGAAATCTCAGAGACATCAAGGAATTTGTACTAAATACGCAAGATATTGTCTTGTCTTGATGAAAGAAGACGCAGAGAAATGCACAATCCTCACTGCTAGTCCACAATCCTACGAGGTAATCTTGAAAGGTGAGTCTTATCATGTGAACTTGAATAGGCATAAGTGTGACTGTGGGAAATATCATAAAACAGGAATTCCTTGTGAACACTCATATGGAGCTATACTAGATGCAGGTTATGAAGTTGAGAAGTATATAAGTGAATTATTTTCAACAGATGTGGAGATACACTTATGAGTTACCAATTAATCCAATGAGAGGTCCTAGATTCTGGATGAATGGAGAGCACACATTGATGGTACCTCCTCCTGCAGTTGTACTACTGATAGGCTCAAGTTTTAAATCCTAAATCTATAATGCAGAGAACAGATTTTTGTAGTACAGTAAAGGGTCGATCCCACGAAGACCAGACAACACGACTA
This sequence comes from Iberis pinnata, assembly GCA_900406425.1. NCBI lineage: Eukaryota > Viridiplantae > Streptophyta > Magnoliopsida > Brassicales > Brassicaceae > Iberis > Iberis pinnata. Next base: position 1,891 of record OVBE01006132.1, on the reverse strand, counting down.
TCAGTTTAAAATTTGATTCTAGCTAAGACAAGATAAAAGAAGGAATGTTTTTAAAACGGTTTAAAAGTAAAATGTATTAAAAAGCGAATGTAAATCAATGGAAATAAACGCTAGGCAATAGGGAAGTTTCACATGTAATCAGGTTTGAGGTTTAGGTTGACAAGCAAGATTAACAACGAAAATAGTTCTCAACTTAAAAGACAGCAATAGACTAATCTCCTCCCAAAGTATTAGACCTCTATGATAGAATTTCTAGAAATAAAGACTAACCTTCTCCCGAAGTTGTAGATCTCTAAAACAGATAATTTAATCATGCAATGACTACAAATTCCATATGTTCATAAGTATTCTAAGATAATACTCCCGCAAGCAAAGATACTTATTCATCTAGACTATATCAGATTAGATAAACCAAATCCCTTTGTATTTACTAACCTAAAGTCATGAATTAGGTGATGAGGCTAATTCAAGCAATAAATATAAATCTAGACTAAGAACCTAACAACTTAAATCCATAAAAGTCAAACCCTAACCATCAAAACCTGTTTTTCCTGGAAAATCCCTAAAACCTAACAAAGAGACTACTCATACATAGTCAAGAGAACAACAATCATTGATAGAGAAAACATATTCAAAACCAGAATTGAATTAAAGTAAAAAGAAAGAGTTTAGAATTCTTCTCCAAAATACATGTATCAGATAATGCAGGTAACAAATGTCAACATCTAACACATGTCAAGAGAGAGAAAATAGTAGAATGTAATTATATAGAAAAATAAAGGTATAGTAGAGACAAAAATTTTCTCTTTACTCTCTAAAGTACACCAAAAACACAAAATACACCACCAAAGTGTAACTACTTTGATAAAAGTCCACCTCCAGGAAATTAACCCTATATATAGCCATAAATGACTGTGGTGGTCGACGCAATTGTAGAGCTAGGAATTTGAGGCAACTATGAAATTAAATAATTTGTGGGGATTGTGTTGTAGGTTTACTAATGTTTTGTAATTTTAATTTTGAAAAATATCGAACCAATTCAGTAATCCAAATTCCATAAATAAAATAAAATACACTCAACTAGAGGAGTGATCATATCCATGGATGTGCTAAAAGAATTTTTAAAGTAATATTTATGGGCTAATTAGCTCAATATACATAATAAATTAGAAATTAGGCAATAGTACAATTGTTTGTATAATTAGCTTTCCAAGAAACAATATAACACTTATATCTCTTTTCTACCCTCACTCTCTCATACGTGTTCTCTCTCTCTCTTTTACTTTTTTAATTTCGAAATTTCACTCTCCCTTCGTTATTTTGAAAATTAAATCTTATAAATTGAAAATATAAAATCACATGAAGTTACCTAATAAAACACATGAATTTTCTAGACTAACAAGATTAAAATTATATAAAACATATAAATATATATATATATATATATGAAAAAGTGAATAGTGAATTTGATTAGTAAAATTTGGTTAATGAAATATATACTAAATTTGGTTAATAAAATATATACCCTAAACCAAATATATATATTTTAAACCCAAAATATTAAGTCCAAACAAAAAAAACCTAAACCCTAAACATAAAATATAAACCCTAAACACAAAATATAAACATTAAACCCAAAATATATATATCTTAAACCCGAATTATTAAGTCCAAACAAAAAACCTAAACCCTAAACATAAAACACAAAAATTGTAATATAAATATAGAGAATATGTGATCCTTATTGCATTATAATTAATATTTCTGGTCACATTTGAAACAATAAAATCTAATCCATAATTATTTTTATATAATTTAGGAAAACACAATTATGTTCTCTAATTTTGGTGAAAAATATAGAAATGAACTCACTTTACTAATATATATATAT
>OVBE01006131.1:4731-15339 GCA_900406425.1 Iberis pinnata | reverse complement strand
AATTATCTCTAAGATAGCACCAGCAACTTGCCAACTTCAACCAGACAAAGGAAAAGGTATACCTGCAACACAGCTTACAACATCTTTATGATGTCGGATGCTTTGGACTACTCGTCCATCGGTCAACGATATGACATGAAATCTGTTCTCCCAGTTCCCACATGAAACCAGAAAGTTTTCTAGTGGCGTTTGCATTGTGGCAAAGCTTTGTGATCCAAATTCAACATTGTCTGCTAGTGGACTTCCAATGTTACGTGGAGAGAGAACATCAGAACCAACTCCAAAGAATGGATCCTGCAACAGAGAGGCCACAACAACTGAAGTCCAGTAGCCAAATATTAAATAGAAAGAATCGGAAAATATGACACCGCATATGAAGCATACCTGAGAGCTAGAAAATGTAAAATTTCCACCAGAATGTAGTTGAGTTGTCAACCAGATCTTAACTGACAAGGTGAGTCCTTGGTTAACAATAACTATATTTGAATCCACTACACCAACATAGAGAACTGCTGATGGAGTATTAGTTGTAGCAGGAAGAATAGAAGTCAAATTAATTGAAGCAGGTGCGAAATATAACGGATGTGCAATTGGAATAGGTGGCCCTCTTCTTGGATGTTTCTTTCGGAATATTTGGATTGGAGTTTGACCAAAATTAGCGATCTGGTCTTCAATTGCTGATATTTGCAGTTCATCTTCCATATTTTCGAGATCAACAGCATTTTCATATGTAAGGTAATAAAAGATATTTGCTGCCTGCAGTTCAAGTTTTTTATATCAAATACGGAATCAAACAAGAAAAGAGACACACTTATAAATACTAAGTACCACCAGTAGCTGGTAAGAAAGAGAGGTAGTTTGTGAATATTGATCAGGAGTACCTCCACAGCTGGTTTGCCACGCTGTTTCTGTCCAAATATCAAATCAATCCAATCATGGAGATGTGAGCTAACATACTCGCTCTCTAGGGCTTCCCTGTTACGAGCAATAAACATCTCTGGAGAACCCTGCATATATAATTAGTAACTAAGTTCTCATGAAAAAACAACAACATAAGAATGGAGGTACACCAGGTTGTTTGGAATCCAACCCCGTCACCACAATTCCTTCATTATCATACACGTTCACTACCAAAAGAAAATATGAATATTAATTTGTTACTGCTGCTTCTCGCTAATTTCCCATATAATCAGACATCCCATAGGTGGTCTATTTACTATAGGACCAAACACACCTCATGAAAATGTTTTCATATCACAAGATTGGGTAGCCGAACACTAAATGAATAAAATATTATTAGGAAGCACATATGTAACTATGTAGTAACATATCCAGCTGCTACCAAGCTCTAGAAACTAATTTGGCGCTCCACTAGAAATTACCCTGTAAATCATGTACAAAGAGCATACCTTAGCCCATGGAGGCAGACAAATATCTCCAAGAGGTTCACCGTCTTGTTTCACTCCAAGGTGGTAAGAGTTGGAATTCACCAGAAACTCAGGCAGGTAGAAGAACTCAGGAATCAATTCTTTTACATCGCTTGTATTGGACAGGCAATTCCGAAATGTTCCCTCAATACTTTGAAAAAGACGATCTGCGTGATCAAATTTACCACCCTGGCCACAGAAGGAACTATTTAGTGAATGTTGTCTGTATTCACCATTTTTCATTATATATTTTGAAACAGCTTAAATGTCTATGACTTCAAAAAACTGCTATCAGTTAAAATTAGAAACAAATACCTGCAGACTACGATGAAGGGATGTAAACGGCTCTAACCTCAAAAGATAATACAACACACTTCCCATACTGGAATAATGGGATCCGTAATAGAAACTGCATTAAGTTCGTAAAAAAAGATTACTAAGGTCAAGGGGAATGTATATCTTCAGTAAAAGTAAATATGCCTGCAGTGTACCTAGGTATATCAGGATCAGAAAAGCTGTGGTATCTATCCTCAAAAATCTGTCACAAAAATAAATCATATTATTTTAAATTCATGCCACTAATCTCAAAAGCTATAAAAAATGCTGTTGGTTTATACTAACCTCAAATCTTCTTGAATCTAAAGCTCCAACCGGTTTAGAAAGATCACGAAAGGTTGATGCTTTGCTAAAATCAAGAGTCTCTGATGAGTAGTCAGCCACCACCCAAGGAAAAACAGGATACTGAGTCAAATCATTATAAGATCTGCCTGCGAGGGTGTTGAGAATCATCAAGTATTCAAAGTTTGTAATCTCTCTCCTTCTCCATCTGTCTCTGGCTGTTTCTGCCATCTCTAAAGCTACACGTCTATCAACAAATGATATCATTGCAGCCCTATCCCTAGTAACATTCTTCGGAAACAGGAATTCATTCCTAGTAGAAACTATTAGCATCCCAACCTCCTTTGCATTCTTTTGTGATGCAAAATTTAGAAAGACTGGAGGCACAGATTCCTGAAAAAAAATCTCCAGAGCTGTGTATTGAAGCAAATAACGTGTCCAGTGTACACTTCTCACCTATTAACAGCACAACCATGACACATTATCGAATATACTGAAACTATTCATAACATACCAAACTAGCGTGATGTTTATTACCTTCCCTATTTTCCATCTTCTGTGGCGCTTAAACTTCATCAAGGGTTTCTGATTGTTGCTTTCTGATCCCAAATTTAGGACTGCCTCACTCTCATGAGGTGTAGACAATTTAACAAGGTTCTTTTTATTGTCAGGCTTTGTTACATCACTACCCTTTGAAGTGCTAAAGTTTCTGAAGACAGCTGATCCACCAGTTCCTTCAACCAAAAACTCCCCCGAGAAATGCAAAACATTCTTCATTACTGCCAACCAACCAGCTAGTTTCCTCTTCGAAGTAATAAGAACACAGGGAACTGATGTCAAAACCTGAGAAATAAAATGAAAAGCATATTCATATTATATATAAGCACTATATTATCTACTCCTTTCAAAGTTGTAAGGTATGTACCTCGCTGGTATCAACTTCTAGAGAAGAAGCATCTACTTTATTTTGTCCGACATCCTTAAGATCACTGCTGCCTCTCACAAGCTCAGAGAACTGGATCTCTGCAGATGTATCCAAGATACTTTGCTCACTTTGACTACTGTCAATCTCACAGGATTCTGAGCCACCCTCATCAGTTATCCTGCGAATGCCTTTTAGTATAAATTTCTTCATCTGTTCAGGTATATGTATCACAACAGACTTGCTTTCGTTGATAACTTTTGAAGTATCATTTTCCTGGGCAGTAGAATTAGAAGGTGGATAACAAAGCCGTTCGTCAAAATGATAATTCCGCCTCAACTTTGGTCTACGCCTCCAAGAATCTTCAGTCCTGTCGAGTTTCCAGTGGTTTAAAATGTTATTAGGAAAAGGAGTAGCAGACCAAGGACCTCTCTCATCCATTAAAGATCGCAGCATGTGAATCCATTTCTCAGTAACATTTTGCTGTTGCTCTTCATGGCTTAACTGTACAGCAGCTCGTCTATTTTCATCCCATGTAAGAACAGTTTTTAAAACGCTTTGCAGCTCATCATCAAAAGCTTTCTTGCTGNGCAGCATGTGAATCCATTTCTCAGTAACATTTTGCTGTTGCTCTTCATGGCTTAACTGCACAGCAGCTCGTCTATTTTCATCCCATGTAAGAACAGTTTTTAAAACGCTTTGCAGCTCATCATCAAAAGCTTTCTTGCTGTTACATTCTAAAGCTGATGTTTCAATATTCCTTTCACCAAGGGCTTTAACTTGACGATTACGATCAGATATTAATGTTTCCATATATGTTGTTTCATCAGTGACCGCAGCAAGTACACGGTCTTTGTGGATAAGATTCTGAATAGAGCCCATGTCTTTAAAGATTCCACCAGAATCAGAGCTGTCATCCTTACTCATACCGCTGCTGGCCAGGATGGACTTTCCGCAACTTACAGTTTCACGTATTAGGTGTGATATCACATGAAAGCGGGCGCCATCATCTAACATTCCATACTGAGATCTTACATATAGCAAACACCCAATAAAGAGATGCAATCTGCTCTTGCTTTGTTCATCATCAGCAGCCAAAAAGGAAGGCAAGAGTGAGGTCACCTGCTGTACGCATCTTGTGGCCTTTTCCAGCGAAGACATGCAGACATAAAGGGTAACAAGCCTAAACACGATTCGGGGGCATTTTTCCCCCCTTAAGAGCATGGCTTTATCAACGTTTTTGTTAATCTTTCCACTCAATGCACTGCCAATTCCTCCTGAGACAACAACTGCAGCCATTTCAGCAGCTGGAACATTCAAAGACTCCACTAATCCCCTTGCTCTCTGGCCAATAGAGGGACCAGTAGCTGAAGATTTGGGAGACGCCTTCACCAGGCCCCTTCCATTAATATCAATTATTATTTTCCATAAGTTGTCATATAAATTCCACCATCGTTTATTAGTCATAAGTTCAGTTAACATGGTGCAAGACTGCTGGCTTTCTGTGTTTCTGGAAAATAAATGATGAAAATAATATCATCAGTATAACTAGCAAGCAAGAAAATCAAGCAGCATACATAATTCATCGGTAACAGAAAAGCTATCTTTAAAACTATACTACATACAACTATATTGAATTATCAGTTACAGCAGCTTCCCATAAGATGAAAACATATGAAAAACTAAAAAACACGGAGAGCAGCGAAGAAAGAACCAAGTAACAGGCTTCCGTTTACATAGTAATTCCCTAGCCTCATGTTTCTCTACAGTTTTCATATAAATTCCACCATCTATTATTGGTCATAAGTTCAGTTACTGGGGTGCAAGACTGCTGGCTTTCGTTTACGTAGTAATTCCATAGCACCTTTTCAATAGGTACTTAACTTTACACTGGAGATGATTGCATAATTCGTTACATTTTTATACAGTTTATCAACTATATGTATTTAGTTTATAAGAACTTTGAATTAAACTGTAAATTGCACCAAACCAAAGATACCAGTAAAATGAAATCCAGAAAGGACAAACCTAGAGGTTTCTTTCATCAACAGTCGTTGGAAACTCTCATCTAAACCCGAACCGTGGTCCTCACGATTTTCAAATTGTAATAAATCCTCTGAAAAATTAGAACTAACTGCCGGAAACTGCAAGGAAAACATTTGACATTAAAGTTCCTATCCATAAATTTAAACACATATACGATTATATTCACAAAAGGAACATGAATCAAACCACCTATTAGCTTGATTTGACCTTAAATACATTGAAGTAATTTGAGTCAAAAGAGAGTCAAGTGAGCTTAAGTAATCCAAGATGTTTTACTGAATAATTAACCGAAATACCTTCACAACAATAACTGACTGTTATAGGGAGTACAGGTTATGAATGACTGGAAGAGAGGTTACTCTATTTAATCTAATATGCACCAAAAGACCTTGACATCAACATGGTTTGAAAATCCAAGAACATGTTAAAGTACCGCAACCAAAACTCCATAAATCCCAAACAACTGGAAAGGATGAGAAGGGAGTCTCACAAGATTTTGCAGTGTGTCAACATGGATTTAGTTCAATAATAAACTATGTGATAAGAATCAACAACCAAAAATAGGTAAGCCATACCAGGAGTCTACTGCCAAATTCACGGACAAGCATCTCATCTACAAGCCGCAAGAGATACAGCACATTGTCGCGACATGGATGTGAAAGGAAGATATTATCTTCAGGCGAGAGTTCTACCAAACGCTGAATCAAGTCCTCATAGAGATCACGGAGAAAAGACCGGTATGGGGAATCATCCTGTGATGAAATATAATAAGCACAGAACAACGACAATTTTTTTGTAAGGTATAAGAAAGAAAATCAGTTTGATTAACTCACATGCTCACTCTGCAATAGTATGAAATTCACAGTTTCCTCTAGCTGCTGCCAACCTCCCTTCACATATAAAATATAGTGGCAAAGAACAACACAAAAGAGACCTCTGACAAAACGTTGCTCATTTAATGCCACGTCATCATGATTAAGCAACTCAGATCTGTAGTTTATTATCACATCAAGTTTCACTGATGTTGATAACCATGCATTCCACCCAGACCCCTGCACATGTTTGTATTTTAATTGTCGTTTTAACAGTTGTATAACTAAAATTTTCAGTCATAGGTGTTGATACCATCAAAGCTTCAACATTCATAGGATTTGAAACAAGAAGATCCACTATGTCGCTGATAATTTTCATTCGTGCTAATCCATCTTCGCAGCCGGACAGGAATTTGAAAATTAAAACAAAAATTTGTGGAAGGAAAAAGTGAGAGGAGCTTGATTTACTTCTCTGCTTATCAGCCTGGTTGTATTTCTGCAAAACCTACAAGGAAAAACTCCAAATAATCTTCTAACAATAGTTTCTGAAAAATTGAGCAGTACAAAAACAAATGATTGATAACAATTAGCTCTCCTGAGCTGATACCTGTTTGGGGCTGGCACCACCAAGAAGAACATCAAACAAGGTTGCACGCAAGTTATCTGTTTGAGGATACTGGAACAATCTATCAGACATTGCAAAAAAAATTGGTTGTGTTCTAACACCAATTTTCTTATGCTCTTGTGACAGCGACTTAGTTCTTCCAACAGCAAGATTGAAAAACTTAGATCCTTTTTTTTCTGAAGGTACATCATAAAGAAGCCTCCCAAGGAACTGCAAGCTGAGTAACCTTATAGGCTCGTAATCCCTGTCAAATCCAAATGCGCAGATATGTGAGCAAGGTTGTGTATACCTAATAAAATAAAGAGAAAAGTTCTTCCAGATCTAATCTAATGCCAAAAAATATTAAATCTATTTGCCACAGACCATGGAACAAACATTGCTTCAGGTAGAACAGTCCACTAGTTTTTCTACTCAACTGTAAACACAATACCACAGGTTTCCATGAAAACAGATACAAATGCAATGAAAGCACACAGAAAAAAACTTGATCTCTATCCAGGATTCCAATTGGAACACTTGGATTCAGTGACTATGTACCTCAATATATATCATATGAATAAACAGGGAGGAATTTTATTATGTTCAGGGATTCAGAAACTAGTCTACACTTGGATTCAGAAGCCACCATATTTTCAACAATACTTCGATAGTAAGCAAATACTTAATTTGGAATAAAACAAAATTAAACACAAACAGATAGTGTTTGAGACTTTTCCCTAGCAAATAAGTCAGGTTCTTGTTGGCTTTACAATCTTTTCAACATACATAACAGAGGAGCATCCATTCAGATAATAAACTGTATATTTCAACTCCCTTCTCATATTCTCATATATCAGTAACAAGAAAACAATAATGGCACAGCAAAGTCACCCGGAATTGAAAAAAATCATGTACTCTTGGAATCACTACATGTACTAACCCAACAACAGCAGGTGCAAAAGCTGCTAACAAAATAGAAACTTACCTCTGAAGAAGATTGACAAAAATGTGACATCCACCAATAAGATTGACTTGTTCAAGAAAAGAAGCAAGGACTGATGTTTGAGAAATAGCACGGATTATCATATGCAGAACATCTTCAATGCATGCTACATCCTGGCATGTCTCAAAAAATGCTGTCAAAGCCTTCACGTCCCCTGGACTAATATTCTGCCTGAAATAGAGGAATATTTTGCATAATATTAGATTAAAAGGACTTTACTAAAAATTTCAAAAATGATTCTATGATATTTTTAATTAAAAGAAAAGGGGTATAAAATATAAAGGCCTCAAAAACTTTATATTTTTACAGTGGATCACATGCCTCAGACTCATTTCACCTAGGCTCAGCAAAAGGAGACGTATTTTATGAATTTCGTCTCCATTTGGTCTTTGTGCAATAGCTCTTGCAGGATGCATAAGAGGCTTGCTTCCTTTAGCAGAACGGTATTTTTCAGACTCCCAGTANTTTCAACATACATAACAGAGGAGCATCCATTCAGATAATAAACTGTATATTTCAACTCAAACACTCCATTGATGCACAATAAACTCCCTTCTCATATTCTCATATATCAGTAACAAGAAAACAATAATGGCACAGCAAAGTCACCCAGAATTGAAAAAAATCATGTACTCTTGGAATCACTACATGTACTAACCCAACAACAGCAGGTGCAAAAGCTGCTAACAAAATAGAAACTTACCTCTGAAGAAGATTGACAAAAATGTGACATCCACCAATAAGATTGACTTGTTCAAGAAAAGAAGCAAGGACTGATGTTTGAGAAATAGCACGGATTATCATATGCAGAACATCTTCAATGCATGCTACATCCTGGCATGTCTCAAAAAATGCTGTCAAAGCCTTCACGTCCCCTGGACTAATATTCTGCCTGAAATAGAGGAATATTTTGCATAATATTAGATTAAAAGGACTTTACTAAAAATTTCAAAAATGATTCTATGATATTTTTAATTAAAAGAAAAGGGGTATAAAATATAAAGGCCTCAAAAACTTTATATTTTTACAGTGGATCACATGCCTCAGACTCATTTCACCTAGGCTCAGCAAAAGGAGACGTATTTTATGAATTTCGTCTCCATTTGGTCTTTGTGCAATAGCTCTTGCAGGATGCATAAGAGGCTTGCTTCCTTTAGCAGAACGGTATTTTTCAGACTCCCAGTAAAAGTTCCAAACTATGTCAATAACTCTTGGGAGTCTACAAAGGCTTCCGAGAAGTCGTGGATCATTATCTAACTGTTGGATGAGAAACATGTATAGTTCACGTTGAACATTATAGGTTGCATGGAGCCATATATGAGGATTAAGGAAAATGCTAGATATAGCATCCTCCACAAGCTGCTCGGCAAACCCTGGATAGAGAAAAAAACAGTCTCAAAGAACTTCAAAATTAACCAGCGCGTAATTTACAAACAACTCTAACAAGGAATTAGCAAATGAAGACAGACAAGAACTTGACTAAATGTACTATCTGCGGATAACAGTACACAAAGAATTCGTAATAAAAAAATTCCAAAACAGACCACAATTAAAAAAACGTTTCCACTTAAATATAAAAAATCGCAATATATGGCAGCAGAAGTGATGCAAAATAGCTATTTAAAATCAAAATGAGGCATTCACAACACGTACCAGAGCTGGAAATAATATTGAATAGGTGCTTCAAGGATGAAAGTGTCTCTAGATTGAGTTGCTTCGATTGAATAGACTGTAACAAAAATCCTAGTATGGGAAATCCAGAGAGGACGTGCATCTGTTGCTGATTTGCTGGATTTTCATCCAAGACAGAAGCAATAAGTTCAATAACTTCTGCTGTCATACGCTCTTTGGTACCAGGAATAGCTGAAGTTTCTTCTTTAAGTGCTTCACTTTCACATCTGTCAGATTGTGTAATCAAAGGAAAGAAAACAGATATCCCTCCCACACAGTAAATTATTTGCTGGAGCAAGCGCCGCGAACATAGCTGAGTACCAACCATAATATCAGCCTCAAATGTTAGCCTATCTTGTAGATGATCCGACACCCGAGACACATTAAACAATCTCCTACCATCGCTGGCCTAAACATAGATAAAAATAATTTAGGTAACGGCAAAAGAAAGTTCTTAGTGATGGCATAAATGTACATCAACAAAGTGCTTTAAAGAGTGTAAGACCTGTGCATTAAGTCCAAAGGAAACTTTAGATGCAAGGCCATCTTTTCCATCAAGAATACCACTAGGAAATGGATTTTCATAAAAGGAACCAGACATCTCATGCTCCATGAACGCATACATATAGCTTGGTCCTAGTGAATAAATGGCCTGAACTTGCTCGGAAGACAAGGAATCATTAAAAAAGTAAATGGGACCGATCTGGCCAAAAAATGGGAGCATATCTCGGATAAATTCCAGGCCATCATTATCTTGGATATGAGGAAACGTGACTCTTGTACCAATGAAGCAACTTGTAAGTACATCAGTAACTTTCGGATAACTGAAACATAAGATAATGACATCAAGTATTGTGCAAACAGAAAAAAAATAAAAAAATAAAGCAAAATTACTCGGTATGAGTTGTCAACAACCCTAAGAATATTGCTACAAGTCCTGAATCAAATTAGTACAAACAATATATGAGGAGTAACCTGCATCTTTCAGATGACACAAGATCCCCATCAACATAACACCTCAGGAGGCTTCCGCCCCAGAATGCTCTTCCAATACTATGAGAAACACATATAAAATGCCATTTTCTACAGACCAAATTGGCATGCACATTAACACATTGCCGTTTCAGATTCAGTGACTGAAAAAAAAAATAGTATTAGGGGTGGTTCAGAAATTTTAAAAAAGAACAAAATATCAGAAAAGCTATGTGATTTATTTATCTTACTACATAAGATACTCCATCCTTTCCAATAGCAGCAAAGCAGCCCTTTCCATTTTTTGACATAAAACTGAAGATACCCATTTTCCCACCTCCACGAAAACTTTCTACCCTAAGCCAACAGCAAAAGGAAAACCCCTTATTCACTGGCCACTGAACAGGTGTCCTGATTACAATGCCCTGAAAAAAAAATAATTAGAAAAATCAAGATATAGTCAGCGTTTATCTACTCACCAAGAAAAGTGTAACACTTTAGCATCAATATCTCCAGCGTATGACCATTTCTTG
>OVBE01006130.1:0-20400 GCA_900406425.1 Iberis pinnata | reverse complement strand
ACTTATATGCTCCATCTCTAGAATATTCACTTGTGCTTTCAACATCGCTTTTTCCTTAAAAAGTTGTAGATTTTCCCTGCTTAGATCGACCCAGTTATTGATAAATGTTCGATATTCAGCTCTACCATCTATTTCACCTTCTCCTTCAGAATATGTGTCAGTGTCCGACTCAGTGTCTGACACACTATTACGGTTTTCCAGAGAAGTTAAAGCAACAAAATTTAGCAATGATTCTTCATCTGAATCATCACTGTCAGACTCAGTATCACTAGAATATAACAATGATTTATCTTTCTCTTTCAAGATGGTTGGACATTCTGCTCTAGTATGTCCTATACCCTTGCACTCAATACACCTCAAACTTTTCCGTTTACTTCGAGGACAATCACTTTTAAAATGTCCATACCCTTGGCATTCATGACACTAGAGATCTATTTTCTTAGTTGACTCTTCTTCAGCTTTAGATCCACGATCTCCCCTAGTTTTTTGTCCTCTAAGGGTATGAGATTTACCTTTTTCCATCCTTTTAAGCATCTTGTTGAAATTTCTTGTTAAGAGGCTCATGTATTCTTCCATTATGTGAATTTTTTCATCCTCCTGATTCGATGTGAATACTATACCTTTCTGGTTCTTGTTTGATTCAGTTGGGGAATCAAACTCTTCTACTTTGAGCATCCCCACCAGTTGATCAAACTTCATATCGTCGGTAATCATAGCCATCTTCAATACTGCTTTATGAGCTGAAAATCGTTCTTGAAGACATCTTAAAAGATTTTCACGAGCTTCTTTTTTTTATACTTCTTCCCTAATACAAATACTTCATTTGCAAGAGTGCTAAGCTTTGATATAAAGCTACCAACAGATTCGTCTGGTCCCATCTTCAGATTTTCAAATCTTGAGGCTAGATGATCAATCCGAGTGCGTTTGAGACTAGTATCACCCTTGAAGTGGTTTATCAATGTGTCCCAAGCTTCTTTTGCAGACTCACAACCTTGTATTATTTTAAATTGATCAAGATCCACAGACGTGAAGATTTTCGTAATGGATTTTGAGTTGTACATTGATGCCTTCTTCTTTGCTTCTGTCCATTGTTCACTCGGTTTTGGAATCTCCTTTTGATTTTCATCGAGAATTGTTGGTTATTTCCAGCCTTTGACTATAGCAGTCCATGCATCTTCATGAATTCCTCGAAGAATATGCCTCATCCTAGCTTTCCAGTGACCAAAATTATTTTCATCCAACATGACGGTTGTTTGAACAACAATAAAGTCCCTTGATGTATCCATGTATTCTCCAAGATCTCAACCTGATTAGATTGACCCGCTATGATACCAATTGTAGTGACTAAGACACATATACAACACTGGACGGAAAGACAGAGAGTTATCAAAAACACAAACTATTATTAGGAATCATTTAAACTCTTTTACAAAGCTGTTTAATCAAATTTATTCAACATCCACACTTGGATTTGAGACTGACCAATTCCTAATCTACCCAACTCTCTTCACAACAACAGTTGTGATGCACTCTTTGTTCACTCACCAATGAACCCTAAAACCTAGACTAGATCTTCTTTTGTTTCTCTCAGAAATCAAGTCTAGGGTTTTTCTTTTTCTCTGCGTTGAATGCTTAAAAATCTCTGCGTTTATTCTTCGAGACTTTTACATCCAACTACCTTTCCTTAATCTTCTCCAAGAATATATTTACCATAAATTATTTCCAAGATCTTCTTTAGTTAATATATTTTTCTGTTAAGGATATATAACTAATTCTTTTTTTCTTTTTACCCAGCACTATACGTGCCATGTATGTCTTCTAGAATCTCGTCCGATTCCACTTACAACTTAATCTTTATCTCAACAAGATTTTGTTGCTTCTTTTCTACGTCACCAACGTTCCATATCATCTAGAAAATTTGTGACTCAACACTATTGGATTTGAGTTCATTGTAAGTTTTAGTTGCGTAATATTTAGGTTTTGGGAGATCGAGGTCTAAAGTCGGAGGTAAAGTACGGTCTATCTAGAAAAAGAAATTTTGTTTTAAGCTTTCCTAGTAGGATCATATTTGAGGCTTATCTAAGAGTCTCTATATGCTTAATGTTTAAACATCTATCAATAAAATAATTCTAAAGCACAGTATATTTGTCTCAATCGAGTTTTCTTTTTCGTTTAGCATAATTTTTCTTATTTCACGGAGAATTCACAATAACAGAGTGAGTTGTGAAAATTCTAATGCAATGTCCATGAAAAGTTCTATTACATTTGATGTTGTTAGATTCGATGGGAAATGAAACTTTGGTCATGGTATAAAGAAAGAGTTGATGAATTCAAGACTAGAATAGATCTCGGAGGATGAATGAGATGAGTTGCAAGATGAGTCTTAATATATTGTGTTTTTGATGAATTTGGACTCTTGTTTCACATACATTTTAAATAGGTTCACTTGCATTTAGGAATATATTGGATGCATTTTCATGTCATATTCATGTTTCAGGTGTTGACGGTGAATAAAATGAAAAGAGAGATCAATTGGATACAAAAGAACCAAAAAAAAAACTTAATATGGATCAAAATAATAAGCCTTAAAGATCAAGAGATTTGAAGATCTTACAATGGAAATTTCATCATGACATCTTAAAAAATATTGTAGCCATGCATTCAAACTTTACAAAAAGCAAAAAATCACCATAAAATATCCAAGGAATTGCAAGATATAAACTGACAAAGTTGTGATCCGCTAGATTCGAAGCTCCAAATTGTCCACCCCAAAGATGCATCTTTTAAACCAAATTCCATTGCGATTTAGGAGCAGAATCTTTCATTAAAGTTGTAGCACTTTAAGTCAGCTTTCCAAATAGTTATTGCACGCCATCATAACTTCAAAAGTGAGAGAGTTATAGATCTCGAACTGAAGGTGTGTCTAGCAGCATTCTGAACATGAGTTAGAGCAACTCCAACAATTAAGCTCTTAATGGGGTGCTTAACAATTTTTTAATAATATTTTAATAAATTAAGAAACTTTAATTCTTTTTTTTGTCACATTAATATCTGGACCACCACTGGCCGGCCCAGTAGCCCAACTCCATAAATAGGAGAAAATATACTCGCTATGCGAGTGACCAGATTCGATCCATGGTCTGGTAACAAGGCAACAGCGGTGACACAACCACTATGCCACTTGATCCTTGTTAAGAAACTCTAATTCTATTTATCAAGATGTGTCCTCTAATGGTAGAACTCCTAGGGTTCTTAATTTTTTAAAAAAACATTATATTTTGAATATTACAAATAATTTAAGTTGTAACAAACATGATATGCATATAAGTAAGAAAATGAACCGACAAAGAACAGAAAATTTTGGATATTTTTTTGGTATTTTGGGTTTGAAATACCCGGAATTGACTTAGAACCGAAAATTTTGGGTATTTTCCGGTTCCTTTAACATGGAACCGAACCGACCCAAAATCGAACCTAATATTAGAAAAGTATCAATTGGGTATTAGGATTTAGGATCCGAAAAATTGGAACCGAACCGAATACCCGAAAGATCGGTTTTTGGTTTTTTAGGTTTGGTTTTTGTTTTTGAAGTTTGGTTTATTCGGTTAATTTTTAATTATTTTTCGGTTATTATCGGGTTTTTCATGTTTTTTCAAAAAAATAAAAGTAAACTGATCGATTACCAAACCGAACCGACAACCAAAATTGAAATTTTTTTTTGGTGTCGATCATTTTTCTCTACATAGCTCGCTTCGGTTCAGTTCGAAAAATTTGGTTCAATTTTTTTCACATCCCTATAAAAAATCATGAATCTGAAGAAAAAAACACACTCAACCGCTGAAAAAAAAACTCACCCAGCCTCATGCCACGTGTGGCATGAAGCAACTGATGCTTAAAAAGCTCCAATAAGGTTCAATGCTTGTGATAATTATTTAATTTAGTATTTTTTTATTATTGTTAAGGATCGGCTATGCATTGGCTAAGCATCAAAGTTGGAGTTGGTCTTATAGCGGGATGTTGTACTGGTCAGAGATCAGGGGCGAATCTAGACAACAAACATGTATGTGGCAAAATTAATTTGATATATATAAAAAATTGAATAATTACATTTTTAATATATTTATAAATTTTAATTTAAAACCACGTACAATTATCATGTATTTAAATTTATTTCCATCAATTTTATATTTTATGTATATAGAAACATCTTATAAATATTATTTTTATAATTTTGTAAAAGATAATAAAATATTGCGTATGTAACAAATATAAATTTTAATATATTATGTGAACATATACTTTAAATGGAGTAAAAAATTATGCTTATCAAATATTATGCATTTATTATTTTGTTAGAATAAAGATGTTAATAGTTTTTAAATTAACTAAAATTTAAGGTATAGAAGAGAAAAAAATAAAATAAAAAGAATAAAAAGAGGAGGGAATCGAATTCCTTACCTTACCCACGACCCTTATGGGTTTAACTGGCACCTCATTTATTTCATAAAACTTATTTGTAGGCTAATAACAATTGTGATCAGCAGTCTAAGTAGTAAGTTTATTCCATATTGACACCTCTTACCTAGGTTCAATTCCCCTAGAAAAGAATTTTTTAGAAACTTTAGTTTTTATTTATTTATAATATATAATTGAACCCTCTAATGGGTTCGCCACACTACTACCGGTTTATGCAAACCGGTATGGAGAAGAAACATTTCCAGGGAGCTATATCGGTTTGATGTACTGGTTTGTGCAAACATGTACCGAACCAAAAAGTTAACATTTCAACTATGATTTCAAGTTTCTACCCATTTTCAATTAGATTAACTCAATACCATTTTTAGGAGATTATATATTGGTTTTAAACCTAATTATGCTTTATCTTCTTGTGGACGCTAGAACCACAACGTAATTTTGTCAAGTTGATCTCATTGAGGAATTCGATTGTTCTTGTTTAATGAGGAAAAAGACGCAACACAAATTTAGATAAAGATAGATTTTATTATTTTGAAACAAATGGTTACACTTGCAACTTAGATAAATTCTCTAAAGTAAAAGACAGCTCAAAAATTGGCCAAAGAATCCTCTTTCCTCTTTCTTCCTCTGCTTTTATAGTCCATTCTGCTTAGGTCGTATTCCCTATGATCTCGGAGAATCCCACTTAATTCGGAGCTTCCTTGACTCAGCCCTTTCCTGCTTGGTATACGCTTGCATTCTTCGCGGTCCAT
This sequence comes from Iberis pinnata, assembly GCA_900406425.1. Lineage (NCBI taxonomy): Eukaryota > Viridiplantae > Streptophyta > Magnoliopsida > Brassicales > Brassicaceae > Iberis > Iberis pinnata. Next base: position 15,172 of record OVBE01006130.1, on the reverse strand, counting down.
CTGCGCCATGAGTGCTCACCCACTTAGCTACAGTTAATCAGATGGGAAGCTTGTCTAGTCAATCTTCCTATGCCTAATACATGTTGAGTCAAGCTTCATGGAGTGATATTGGCTGAGGAAAAATCCTGCTGAGGGGGTTTTGACACCAACAGATTAGCCTCCAGATCTCCCTATGAGCTTAGCGAATTGGGTTATCTTTGAAACCCAATTGGTGAGGTTCCAGTAGGATTTCAAACTCCGAGATGGTCTTTGATTGATGTTGTTACCTTATATGCTCACATTTCCTTTGTCATCATTATTTAGTTATACACATGTGTGTGCTATATTTATTTTACTCATATGTTAATAATGCTTCTTGTTGGGAAGTCGGATAATTTTCAATAGTCCGAAAATCAAGTATTTGATAAGCCAATTTGTTGCGGATTTGATTAGAAGAAATCTCAACAGTTCAGCGGTTATTCCTTCGTGCATGCGTGTGGATTCTTTGAATTTAAAATTCAAAAGTTTCATCATTACGCCTACAAAAAGGTACTCCTTGTGTTCTTCGAGGCAGTTATTGCTCTTACTCTCTCCTCAACTGTTTGGATCCATCTCCCCCACTCCGTTTTCAACTGCCAACTCTCCCTCTTTCCTTACGCAGCAAAAAGGTAAAGTCTCTTTTCATTTATCTCTCTTGATTTTGTTATGATTTGTGATTTTTCTTCCCTAATTCTCCTTCATCTTCTTCGGGTTTTACCTTTCCCCTGTTTTTCTTTCTTTTAATCTTCCCTCCGCCCCGACTCGTCTACTATGTCCAAGCAACTCGTACTCCGTTCTCGAAGCATGAGTTTTTCATCACATCCTGCGACTAGTACTAGTGTTGGAACTCCTATAACTTCACGTATGAGATCTAGGGCGGCTGCGGCTCCACGGATCATGGATTTCTCTGAAACCTGATCAACTGTTACGTCTGTGAGGAATATTTGGGAGCAGTTTGACTTCCCTTCCGATATTAGGTTCCTAATCCCAAAAACTGGTCAGTTTCCTAAAAATCCCCCAGCCATATTTGTCACGGTAGATCTTCTTTAAAACTTGTGGGTTGCGCTTTCTTGTTCCTGAACTGTTGGTCCGGTATGTGCGTCGTCGAGGGATGGCGCTAAGCCAACTGATGCCCAAAGGAGTTTGGCATGCGATCTTTTTGATGATCCAAGTAAGGGAGAACGGGTTCGAATTGGGCTGTGATTTTTAGGAGGTAGCTACATACATCAAAAGGGGACCGAAGGGCGGTCTCTGATATCTCGCAAATAAGCTTAATCAGGGGCTAACAACTGGACAAACCCCAAAAGATGAAACCAATTTGGATCGATTCTACTTCTTTCTAGAAGTCAATAATCTTTCTTTTGGGACTAAAGGCCCCAACGATATGCAATCTTGGTGGACTTGGGAAATTGGTGTGGATTGCCTTCAAGTTTTAGATTTACCTTGTTACCTTTTTTCTTTTTGAAATTTTTTTGATTATCATCACCTCATTGCTTCTGATTTGGTTCTTATGTGGTTGTTGAATTTCAGGCGTAATTGGTTAACTGACCCTCTCTTTCTTCTTTGTCTTTAGTGTCTTACCAGTTCCGCATTTGGCTCAAATCGAGAACCCTTCTTCCGAGTACCTGAGAAATTGGAGCCTTCTTGAAAATAATCTTCTGAACAACTGGAGCACGTTTGACGGAGAAAGAGTGTCCCGTAACTGGCTCCCACTTGAACCACTTTCTGAATTGTCTTCAAGTAAGTATTCAGACCCCGTTCCTCTTTTTTGTCCATTCAGGTTGTGTGACACTTGGTACTTGGTTTCTTGTAGATACCCCATCTTCGTGTCCATCCATCACAATGAAGAATCCTATTCCTTACCATGAAGCTCGTAAATTGAAAAGTTCTCAGGGCATTCCCAGCTTGGCGGACCCCAATGCTGCTCAGGGGTTAAGACCCCAAAGGACAAGACCCCAATGGATGTGTATCCCATTGAGGCTTCTGACTCATCACGCGGTGATGCTCGTAGAGAGAAGGTCGTGGGTTCCCATAAGAAGACGTCTCGTCCTCCCTCAATTCATCGCAGCTATCGCCATCTCGAAACTCCAGCAGAGAAAAGAGCTCGTACGCAAGAAACGTCTCTGGTTGGTGCTCATGATTACGACGAGTTTTCTTTCAGCTTTACCTGGCCGAAACAGTCTCCTATCGTTGAGGATGATGAACCCTAATTGGTTTTCGTAAACGTAGAGGAGAAATTGCAAAGGTGATGAACCCTAATTACACAAAAGGGGTTTTCGTGTTTCACATTTTTTACGTTATAATTTTTTTTAGGATAGACCAAAACGACATCATCTGGTTAAGTGATTTTACAACTTTTAAAAAGACGTCGTATATACTAGAACACGTGTAATCTTAATCAACATCAGTTAACGGTGGATTAAACGGTGTTTAAACGTAAATAGGATTTTAGCACTTTTAAAATGTTCGGGCATGAAATGATTTTCAAACAATAGTTTATGATGTTTTAGGCACTGGCTTAATGTTCAGGTATAAAAATGTACGATATAATTTTTTGCGTATGAAATGACCCTTTTCCCCCTATCTAATAGCCTACTGCATCTCTAATCACCCCACCAGCTGCCGCATTTTTCTCTAATCATCTAGATGCTCCATCTGTATTTACCTTCACCCAATCGATTTCTGGTTTTTTTCCATCCTACTAATAACGACGCTCGTTCAGGTGCCATAGTATGACACTGGTTTTGCACATGCACTATTCTAGTAGCTTGAGTTAAATCCTTAAGGAACTTAACTCTATCTCGACACTTTCCTACTTCCCCAAACACATAACCACATTTCCATTTCCAACCGCAAACAACGTAGCATGTTCTCCATCATCCAAATTTAAGAAGAACCACTCGAATAATGTTCACTGAAAAAAATTAGCTTAAAACGCATTGGTACTAATCGTCTCCATATTCTTTCCATCGCCAAACAGTCCCTCGGTATATGCATAATGGATACTTCAACCCCTTTGCATAGTTCACAAATAGAATTTGCGCCCCATTTTCATCTCACTCTCTCTTGATTCGTTAATACCACTTGATTAGCTACCAACCACATAACCAAATCCTATGGAATAACTGAAGACCAACTCTCAGTGTAACATCTTCAGTCAACCTGTGATAAGATGATTTCACAGTAAATGCCCCATCCTTCCCACATGACCATGACATGTTATCCTCAACCTGAAAAAAATAATTTAACATAAAAGAATTAAGTCGTAAAATAACATCATCTGGTAAAACATTGGAAAGTAAATGTCATTTCCAGCCACTTGCTCTACACCAATAATCCCTTAGCCGAACATTCACTCAATCGGCTGGAAGGGCCGAGTCCACCACTCTATATAGCGGCTCATTCAATATCCAACTATCTCTCCATAATCGAATTTTATTCCCATCACACGATATCCATTTGATACCATTCATTAGCACCTCACGTACACATGACACAAGGCTTGTCGGAACCACATATGCCATAGCCTATGATTTAGCCCATCTTAAGTCATGAATTATCTTTACTTTGTATTTTCCTTGTAAGACCTTAACCCATAAACTTGAGCACCCTGCCAAAAAACGCCAGTCTAATTTAGCTAAAAGGGTTAAATTGATCTCATTTGCCGATCTGACACTAAGATTTCCCTCCTTTTTTGGTCGACAAACATTAAACCATGAAATAAAGTGTACTAAACGTCTCTCACTCGAACTTCCCCATATAAAATCTTGCACAACTCCATCAAGGCGTTATAAAATATCGGCTATAAACATTATAGAACTCATGCAGTGAGTTGGTAATATTGTTATAAGTGTTGGTGTCTCTAACTAGGATCTCCCCAAATATTTCATTGTTAATCTTTTATGAAAGATAGGCATACCTAAGTACTTTTCCAACTCCATTGTAACTCCAATGCCACCCTCTTCCAGAAACACATTATTTGAATTTATTTTTCTCTAAACTAACCTTCTGACCATAAGGTATTTAAAGCTTTCTTGTTTTCATGGATAACAATTCTTGGAAAAAAAAAATTCTTAAACCATAAATAATTTCTCTTTTTTAGATTCAATGGCGTGCCCAGCATATTGTAGTGTGTGATAATGTATGAAGAGTAATAAATAAATCAAAGCTTTGTTTAACACAACAAGTATTTCTTTATTAAACTTAATTTGATTGATCTTTCTTACAAACACTCAGCCCAAACAGGTTTTATACAATCTTATTCTCTACTAGATTTTCACCTAAAGTTTAACACACTCAGCCTACTCAATCACTCAACTCGTGATCCTCTCTAAGGCTTGAGAACACTCACCAGAAACAACACTCTGTTTTTCGAGAGTTGAATCACTGAAAACTTAGCAAGAAATAAAGAGCAAAAGTGTTAACCGTAATAACCACTTTTCTCTTTATTTGTACACTATCCAAAATCCTAAGGAATATTTCCTTATACCTAAATCTCAACAGAATTCTCTTTCCATTCTCAAATATCTTCTACCACGATATTCTCACAATATCTCTTTCCTTGTTTTGATTTCTCAAATCAAATCTTCTGGAACGTCTTTCTTCAGCATATATCTTGTTTCGAAATCTTAACTGTCATATCTTCTTAAGATCTTCTTCACAAAATATTCGCTTCAATGTTCGTTGATTCATTCCAGTCTTCATCAGTTCTCTGATTTCATCAGCTCCTTGATCAAGTCTACAACAGTTTTCTGATTTCATCAGCTCCTTGATTGCAGACTTTCAATCTCCCCCTTTTTGACTTGATGTCATAATCAAACAACTCCCAGTACTTGTACAAACATAAGCACTCCACACAAACTGCAGATAATTATACTGGAAATTATTCTGACGTGTTAGTTTAGATCAACTGACTTATCTTTCAAACGTAAGGCATATTAGATAAAGCCATTAGTCAAAAAGTGTTCAGAAAAAAGTTTAGACATAAGGCCAAGGTTTTTGCCAACACAAAAAAAAAACTTAAAAACTGAAAAGACAAAAGCAACAACTTTCATTCTCTTCTCCCCCTAAATCATGTGTCTCCCTAATCAGAGTCAGTTTCCTCGTCGTCTTCATCATTTTCTCCCCCTGCTTGTGTGACATCATGTCAAAAACACCTAAATACTACCATTGATAATGAGAGACTCATAACAGAGAGACTTACCTGCAGCCAACGCATCCTTAAGCATCTGAATAGCACCTCACATTGCTTTTCGCAAGCAGTAAATAATAGCACCATATCCTTTCTTGACCTTGATCTTGAGTGCAGGTTTTGACTTGGATGCTCGTTTCACAACAACCTTCTGTTTAGGAGCTGGGACAAGCACAAGCTTTTTGCTTTCCTTGCGACTGACTTGCTTGACTGTATTTGGTTCCGCAAGTGTCATAGGTGTAGCATGTGTCAGTGGCGTAACAGGATGCTGAGAGTTAATCAGACGGTTGATCAGTCTAGGTAATGGGTGATAAAAATTGGAATCAGGGGTCTTAGCATGATTCACCATGTGCTCGAAGATCATATTTACAATGTTGAAGCTGATCTTGTTCATTATCTTGTATACAATCAACCCCCTCTTGAACTGCATATATCCATCATTCTTGGATTGATACCAATTTTTGCTACATATCTTGTAAAGCTCATGCAGATCATCTGTCACCTGTCCACTGGAAAAACTCGTCCATTTACGAACTAAACCACCAATGAGAAATGTTGCTAACTTTTCAGGAGTTATTGCAGCAACTTGAATGCGGCTCTACACATCATCAACTTCAGACAAACTGAACAGAGAGTTAACATCTACGACTTGTTCACCATCATAAGCAGCAGGGAAATTTTCATAAAATTCCCTAACTAATTCCTCATCATATCCCCCCCCCATATTTGTCATTGTTCTCAATAACCCTACCTCAGATATCCAGTTGCTGATTGTACTGTCAGGTACCAGGGTTACCTCTCTTTCTTCCTAACACTCTTTCCTCGAGATGAGTGCGTACCTTTGTAAAGTCGCTCTGTCTGTGAACCTGGTGTGATCAAAGTCAGATGACCTTGTTTCTTTTCTTGGTTTATTGGCTTCACTCTCCTATTTGACCGCAATCTCCTTCCTTTTTTGCAGTCTTGATGTTCTTTCAGACGACTGAGTTTCACCAACCACCGTAACATCGTCAGCTTCCGATCCAGCTTCAGTCACATCTTTCATGTGTGCATCAACAGACTATTGCACTGGTACATACTACTGATTGCCTACAGGTTTCTGTTCACTTTCACCATCAAGTATGACTGGTTCAGTTGAACAACCTCCATCATTGTGCATCGATTCATCTTCATGTGGATCAGGTACCTGATGAGAAGTGGGTATGGGATCCCCAGGATGTGACTGTTCATCTCCTGTTCCAGGAAACAGAGATCTACTTGGGAGCCCAAACTGATAATGTGGCGGTCGGTAGACTGACAAAGTTCAGCATGCATTCTCAATTGGTTGAAGACCATCGGTTGCATGCTATGGAGTTTGACACTCTGATTCGATTGGAGAAGAGATCTCCATAGATGATCTTGCTTGCACAAGGGTTGCTAAGTGTGGTGCTCGAACTTGTTGAACGAATCATTGAAGACCACCAAGAAACTGCTCCAAATTCTCTATCTTGATTCGTGCTTTTGAAAACCCTAGTTTAAGATAATGAAAAAGAGAGAGACAGAAACAGCGAGACAATAAGCAAAAAGAGAATTTGAATCGATTAGATTTCCCTTATCCTTTCAACTTCCTTTCTAGTATATTCCTTAAATTTTGCAACCGCCTTTCACCCCCTTTCTTTCTTTCATCAAATGGGCATTTGGGCCTGAAACACTTAAGAACACATCAAACAGTTCGACCATATTTAAGTTGATACTATATACCACTCAATAATCAAGGTTCTGATTTTGTCCTTATTTATGACATATTTCAATCATGGGATGCACGAGTGACCCAGATATGCAATTTTGACCATGTCGAACAATTTCATTAATAAATCAGCAGAGGACATTCTACATACAAAAAAGGGAGTCAGCTCAGCCAACTGTTTATCGGAATCAATTTAGACACGAGCTTGATTAAGCAATTATTTCAGTAGTTCATACCTCTGCTTAGTGACATTGTGACTAGACTTTCACTCTATCATGCCTTTATTCTGATCTTATCTCAAGTCTCTGTTCACAAGTATCATTCTTCAGGCAGCTGGTATTTCCTTTGAAGAGTCCATTTTTTGTTTCAATCGATTGATTTTTCTTTACAATCATTTTCAGTGATTGAGTTGCGGATGTATCACTTGACTTCTCAACATCTGCATGTGATTTTTTTTCTTTTATCACACTCAATCACTTAGCTCTTCTCAGCTCTTTGACCTCCTAGTATGAATACTTATACCCCGTTAACATTGATCATTTCAGAACGACATGACAGGCAGCTGTTTTCCACAATATACAACACAAACAGCCCTCTGAATTTCCTGTAACTTTATACAACAGTAGCTCATATACATGTCAATAAGAGATTCCTTACACATGCTGACCAAGATAGACATCACAAACACCAATAGCTTTTCTCTAATTAATAAAGTGATTAAAATCCAAGGCTTTTGTGAATAAATCAGCAAGTTGTAAATCAGTGCTCACATGGTCAATTGCAATCAGTTTCTCCCCAATCAACTCTCTGATAAAATGATGTTTAATATCTATATGCTTGGTTCTAGAGTGTTGGACTGGATTTCTATCTATATTTATGGCACTTTTATTATCACACAAGATTAGTAAGGAGTCAAATTTGGTACCATAGTCAGCAGACATCTGTTTCATCCACAAGAGTTGTGTGCAACAGCTTCCTAGTGCTATGTACTCAGCTTCCGCTGTGGACAGTGAAACATAGTTTTGTTTGCGATTGTGCCAGGAAATCAGATTGTTCCCCATGAAGAAACATCATCCACTTGTACTGTGTCTATCATCTAAAGATCTTGCCCAGTCCGCATCACAATATCCAACCAGACTCATGTTTGTATCTCTTGTAAAATAAATTCCCAAGTTAGATGTTCCTTTTACATACCTGATAATTCTCTTGACATCTGTTAAATTAGACGATTTTGGTTGTGCTTGGTATCTGGCGCAAATCCCCATTGCAAAGCATAGATCGGGTCTGCTAACCGGGAGATAGAGCAAGCTTCCAATCATTCCCCTGTATAGCGTTGGATCCACAACTTCACCTGATTCATCTCGTGATAACTTTTCATTAGTTTCCAGTGGAGTTTTTGCATCCTTGCTATTTTGCATTCCAAATCTTGTTACCAGATTTCTTGCATAAGTACTATGAGTAACATAATTTCCTTCCTCGGTTTTTTTCACTTGTAAGCCAAGAAAGTAGGTCAACTCCCCACACATGCTCATCTCGAATTTATTTATCATACTCTCAGCAAACTCTTTAACTAATTTGTCCTTTGTAGCACCAAAGACTATGTCATCATCATAAATCTGAACTATGATCAGATCATTGTTTTCTCTTAGCACAAATAGTGTCTTATCCATTGACCCTCGTTCATAGCCTTGATTGGTAAGAAAGGTTGTTAATCTTTCATACCATGCCCTGGGAGCTTGTTTCAACCCGTACAGTGCTTTCTTGATTTTAAAAAAAAATTCAGGATGTTGTGAGTCTTCAAATCCTTTAGGTTGTTTCACATAGACCTCTTCTTGTAAGATCCCATTTAGGAAGGCACTTTTCACATCCATCTTATGTAACTTGAATTTTAGTGCACACGCCATTCCAAACAGGAATTTGATTGACTCAAGCCAAGCCACAAGTGCAAAAGTCTCATCAAAATCTATCCCTTCTACCTGGGAATACCCTTGTGCTACCAATCGTGCCTTGTTTCTTACAACATTTCCTGATTAATCAATTTTATTCTTGAAGATCCACTTAGTCCCAACCACTTTTGAGTTATCTGGTCTTGGAACTAAATCCCAGACATCACTTCTCTTGAACTAACTCAATTCCTCCTGCATAGCTGATATCCAAAAATCATCAGTCAATGCTTCTTTATGATTCTTTGGTTCAACTACTGATACAAATGCTGAAAACATGATAGAATCATATAGTTGTCCAGATGCTAACTGTTTGAAATCAATATTTTTTTCCTCTTGTAACCCCCTCCTCCCGAATCTCGCCAATCACATCTTGTTTGGAGTGATTCTTGTGTACTTGCAAAGTGGAAAAAGGTTGTGAAGAGGTTGGGACATTCATACCAGGAGACACATCATCTTTCTATTCTGAAGAGAGTGGTTCAGCTATCTTATGAATCATCATTATGGATGATGAATAATCATCAAAAACCACATTAATAGTTTCCTGAACCATGTTGGTACGTTTGTTAAATACCTGGAACGACATACTAGTGCCTGAATACCCTAAGAAGAAGCCTTCATCTCTTATGGAATCAAACTTTCCTAGTTGATCCTTGTCATTCTTGATGTAGCAGATACAACCAAACACGTGGAAGTAACCCAAACTGGGTGTCTTTCCTTTCCACATCTCATATGGTGTTTTGTTGGATCCTTTGCGTACATACACCCGATTGATGATGTAGCAAGCAGTGTTGATTGCTTCAGCCCATAAGTTTTTAGCAACTTGTTTTCCATGAAACATTGCTCTAGCCATTTCTTGCAAGGTTCTGTTCTTCCTTTCCACCACCCCATTTTGTTGTGGTGTTCTAGGTGCTGAGTACTGATGCACAATGCCCTTATTTTGACAAAACACATCAAACAGATCATTCTGGAATTCTCCCCCATGATCACTCCTTATGGTTTTGATTCCACACTTCTCATTCTTGAGTTGCAACGCCAAGATTTTATAACTCTCCAAAGTCTCAGATTTTTCTCTCAAAAATCGAACCCACGTATACCTGGTGAAATCATCAATAACCACAAGAATATACTTCTTACCAGTCAAGCTTTCAATTTGTATGGGACCCATCAAATCCATATGAATAAGAGCTAATGATTCAGAAGTTTTGACATGAGGAACAGACTTGTGATAAGCTCTAATTTGTTTTCCATGGGCACATGGTCCACAAACAAATGAGTTTGATGATTGTATCCTTGGAACACCTTGAACAACTTCATGATTTACCAGTTTGATTAGTGTTCTCATATTTAGATGACCAAGTTTTTGGTGCCACAGTTGTGCTTCAGAACTCCGAGATACACTCAGACATTTGTTTCGTTGTCTCCACATGTAGTAGTTGTTACCTGCTCTTTGACCTTCTAACTTGATCACTCCCAAATCATTAATTGCCTTACACGCTGTTTTGGTAAAGGTAACCTCTAGCCCTTCATCACACAACTGACTAATGCTGATCAAATTGACTTTGAGTCCATCAACCAGATAAACATCAGAAAGCTCAGGCTCGCTTCCTCCTATCATACCTTTGCCTCTGATTTTTCCTTTAGACCCATCACCAAACGACACCTTGCCAGCTGAAACTTCTTGAAACTTATTTAAATTTCCTTGAATTCCAGTCATATGTCGTGAACAGCCACTATCAAAATACCATGAGGTTTCAGTTACATCTGTCTCTGCTAAGAATGCCACATGACAGACCATCTGTTTGTTTGATTGTGTTGACTTCTGATTCACATCCATCTGTGTCTCTGAGTATAAGTCACCTTTGCGGATCCATGCTCTGTTTCGCAACTTTTTGTCCTTATACACACGTTTCTGTCTATTAAGATAACACACCTTGTTAAGAAACAATCTACAATAGTAGTTGTAATGTCCTAGTCTTCCACAATACCAACAGCCTGAGACAAAATCAGGTCTATGAGACGTCTGGACCATAGCTCTCTGTTTGTGAGATGTATGATTCACCCCCATACTTCCTTGTCCTTTAACAAACTTGGCCTCTTTAAACTGATTTCCACCATTGTATCCTAGACCCCAATGATCATTCCCCATCTTATCAATAGACAGAAGTTTGTCCAGATCCTTTGTACCATTACTCAACAGCTTGATTTTCTTCAGCTGCTCTTGCAATCTTCCTTTAGTAAGTTCATTCTTCTGTTTTTCTTTGTGTAACACTTCCTGGAGATCTTCATTCTTCTGTTTTTCTTTGTGTAACACTTCCTGAAGATTTGTTTTCTCTTTAGTATTAGCTTCTAGTAACTCAGTCAACCGTTTGACCTCATTACTTTTCATGATCAAATGTTCAACAAGAATCTTGTTTTCCTCTTCCAATGAGAAATTCTCTTCTTCATCAATCTCTTGTTCCTCATCATCCTCCTGAATTATGCTCAAGAAGGACACAAAGTTATTCAAAATATCCCCTTCTTCTTTTTCATCCTCAGAGTCACTTTCACTCCAACTTACGTATGACTTATCATTCCCAGTACCTCTTGTTCTTCCAACACAGTCAATCATGGTATGACCATAGCCTTTACACTCATAACATTGAAGAGTGCCACGTCTTTTCAAGGTCGGGCAATCAGACTTGAAATGCCTGAAACCTTCACACTCAAGACACTGTTTTTCTCCCTTTTTCTGATCTTGATCTTGATCCGTCCTGAAACTAGGATTACTCTTCTTTTGGCCTCTCTCAATCTTCCTAATATACTTCTTGACAATTAGTCCAACTTTGTCTTCCAGATCAGCCTCTTGATTAGTCGTCTTTTCTGCAGCTACAAGTGCAATTCCCTTATCAGCCAACATCTCCTTCTTCTTGATTTTCAGTTCATATTGCATCATTCCAACCACTTATTCAAACTTCATAGTGTCTGAATCAAGGGCAACCTCAATGGCTGACATGTGTGGTTGGAATTTGTCTGGCAGACTTCTGAGCAATTTCTCCACCAGCTTCTTGTCTTTGTAGGTCATACCCAGTACCAAGGCTTCATGAGCTATCCTGCTTAACTTCTTACTAAATTGATTCACCGTTTCATGCTCATCCATTATGAGTGTCTCGAATTCAGATGCCAACATATCAATACGAGTCCGCTTCACATTAGATGTACCTTCATATGAGGTTTTCAGAATATTCCAAGCATCTTTAGTCCTTGTACACCCTTGAACTCTAGTGAATTCATCAATAGGCAGGGAGGTAAAGATCTTAGTGAGTGCTTGTTAATTAGCCTTAGCTGCACTCTTCTCATACGGCGTCCACTCTTTCATTGGTTTTGGTATCTTCTCACCTTCTGCATTCAGATCCGTTGGTGGATCCCATCCTTCAACAACAGCAATCCAAGCATCCATGTCTATGCTCTGAATGACTTGAGTCATCTGAACTTTCCAGTAACCATAGTTATCCGAATCCAGTACCAGTGGTTTGTTTAGCATAACAAACTGTTGATTATTCTCCATACTTGCCACAAGATCTCACATGTTATAGGATAAACAAATCCTTTAGTCGGTGATCCGTTCTGATCTTAATTGATAATGTATGAAGAGTAATAAACAAATCAAAGCTCTGTTTAACACAACAAGTACTTCTTTATTAAACTTAATTTGTTTAATCTTTCTTACAAAGACTCAACCCAAACAGGTTTTATACAATTTTATTATCTACTAGATTTTCACCTAAAGTTTAACACACTCAGCCTACTCAATCACTCAACTCGTGATCCTCTCTAAGGCTTGAGAACATTCACCAGAAACAACACTCTGTTTTTCGAGAGTTGAATCACTGAAAACTTGGCAAGAAATAAAGAGCAAAAGTGTTAACCCTAATAACCACTTTTCTCTTTATTTATACACTACCCAAAACCCTAAGAAATATTTCCTTATACCTAAATCTCAACAGAATTCCCTTTCCGTTCTCAAATATCTTCTACCAAGATATTCTCACAATATATCTTTCCTTGTTTTGATTTCTCAAATCAAATCTTCTGGAACGTCTTTCTTCAGCATATGTCTTGTTTCAAAATCTTTACCGCCATGTCTTCTTAAGATCTTCTTCACAAAATATTCGCTTCAATGTTCGTTGATTCATTCCAGTCTTCATCAGTTCTCTGATTTCATCAGCTCCTTGATCAAGTCTGCAACAGTTTTCTGATTCCATCAGCTCCTTAATTGCAGACTTTCAGTGTGGTGATATTGGCCTAATCTAATGATTATGGCATTCAACGTTCAATTTTCCTAGATGAAACTAGTGTAATGTAATTGATGGGAAAGAAAAAAAGATTCAACGGCCTTATACTCTCTGTATTGATCATTACCAAATGAAGCCCATTGAGCCTACAAATTATATGAGGTCAGAAATGAATGGGTTTGGAGTTTCTATTTTATTGAAATAACAGATATCTGTTGAGTCTAAAACAAATTAATACATTGGTTTGTCGTGATTGTGTAATGGAGGAGGAGCAGGTAGGTGCCAGAGATTACAATAGGAAGGAGACAAATTAGGCAAGTTATAACGTGAATCTGATTTGTCTAATTCTTGAAATTGACGTGCCTTGCAATAGGGCTGCTTCTTCTTTCCAAGTTGCGAATTTAGAAACCTCAATTGAATCTCAATTACATATCTAGATCTCTCTCGATTTATGTAAATCTTCAGGTCCCCCACGAAATCTATGGATCAACATGTCTTTTGTTTACTTCTCCACTCTTAGAATGCGAACATGCAAATTACTTGAGATTACCAATGTAGCAAATGACATACGTTAAAAAATTACTATAATTTGTGTTTAGATTTGTAAATAAACTGACCTTTTCAAGGGTGTTATGATGGTCTACCCTTTTTGATGATGATATGTTCTATCTTTTACTAATTTTTATTAACCTTTGAAATTTGTTCTCTGCTTATTTATATACGGGAAATTCTTAAAAAACACCACATTTTTAGGTTGCATGCCAAAAATTATACACACCCAAAAATATTACAAAAATGCATTTGTTCAAAAAAACTACAAATTTAAAATAATTTTTAAAATTCAAATTGAAACTCTAAAACTCCAAAATTAAATCTTAACCCCCCCCCCCTTTAAAATTACAATTTAAGCAGTAACTATTGAGTCTAAATTCAAAAATTTAATTCTAAATCCTAAAAAATTTTAATATTATGTTTGTGGTATTTTTGAATATTTTTAATGATATTTTTGAAATAATTGGAATGTGTAGCATTGAAACATACAAAATTATTTTTGTAGTATTTGGTAGAATTAATTTTTATATTTTTGATCTATTATTTCTAATCTGCTACTTTTATAAGATAGTTTTTCTATTAATACATATAGGTAAGACAACCCGAGGTCATGTCCTTTCAAACTAGGCTCAAAACACAAAGACTTAAACCAATTATCCAAAGACCGAATTATTGGTTAACTGGTACTAATTTTCTATTAAACATAAATCATAATAAACCAAAAAAACACTAGATAACCAAACACATGTTTAGCTAGGGAAAATCTAGAACCAGACGGTCACCGTCCTCAACTCCGAGCTGAACCAATCCATTACTCGTTCTATTTTTTTGTTAACCGTTTACAAATAAAACTGACAAAATCAATAAAAGGCAAAACAAATTTTGGTCTAAATGATAAATAAAATACATAAACTTTATTTTGTATAGGTACATACAACATATTTATTTATCTTTTACATTATCACTTTAAAAATGAGCGATGAAGAAACCTTCATTTATTTGAAAGAAAATAACATGAGAATAGACATAACAATCAACATCCAATTACTTCATATGTTCCTCTTTGGCTTTCCTCAAGTCAGAGCCAAACCTCCTCTTTTAGGTGGTCTGTCCACAAGTTACACAAACGGAGTTTTATTATAACTAACAATTCCTTTGTTGATATATAATAATCAAATATAGTCACAAAAAAATGTCAATTTCATGCAACAATTATAGACCAATGGATCCAGATTTCCTGGTAAAACTGAAAAGCCTTTTACCCTACCCCTAATGCCTATATATGCTATGATTTTTCTAACTCCAAAAACTTTTTTGTTTATTTTTCCTCCTAAAGTAGCCACCTCAAACTTTAAATTTCATTGGCTCTAGTCCCTTAAAATAAGGAGTCAAACTATACATTGTACCTCATTTAACTTTACCTGTTTTAACTCTTTAATTTTCCATTGCGGATATATATATATATATATAT
>OVBE01006129.1:0-20403 GCA_900406425.1 Iberis pinnata | reverse complement strand
CTATAATTTTATATAATTAAATAAAATAATTAGGGTTATTTTATTAATATGATTTTTCTATAATTGACAAAAAAAAAATTTAAGTTTATTTTACTAATTATAATATAATTCTTTTATATAATTAGCCACTAAATAATCATATAATATAATATATTATGTGAAAAAATATACTACTAAAATATTCATAATAAAATTTCTAGTTATGAAAATTTTAGTAACTAAAATAAACTAATTACCAAAATTTTAATATAAAAAATATGAACAAAAATATCTTAATAAAATAATTTTCTCAAAATAATATAGATATATTATCTAATTAACTAGAAAATAATCTTACAATATGATAAATAATGTAAAAGTTATATTCCTAATATATTAATAAAAAGTTTCAATTACGAATATTTTAGTAACTAAGATAAACTAACTACCAAAATTTTATTTTCACAAACATGAACAAAAGTATCATAATTAAATAATTTTCTCAAAATAAATGTAAATATAAACATGGAAAAAAAATCTTCAACTATTTATGTTTGGCCAAATAAATACCAGTTTTTGGTTTGTGAAGCCAAAATAGACCTCACGTTGGTCAAACTTAACAATATGTTAAATTTGACTAACATTGGGTCTAATTTGTCCCAGTCAACTATAGTTATATATTAATTTGGCAAAGTCAACATTAATTCAAGTATTTTTTGGACCACGTGATAGTTGGAGATTTTTCGGTGTTTTCCAATAACTTGAGGGTTTTTTCGGCAATTTTCCCATTGATAAACCAAATGAAAATTACATAGTGATCCATTTGCCTCGTTAAAAACCCATTTTGTAAAACTCATTCGAACAAAACCAATTTGTTGATCATATTAAGCTTGTATGCATATGTGGTTGGTTGCCTTTCCTCTAAGCTCCAATCGGTGGAAAGGTTCCAAAGCCGATTAAGTAACATTCCATTAGTTTACAAAAGCTTCTTAGTCTTGTTTTGCTACAAATCTTAAATGAATCTTCAAAATATCTTCTTCTACAAGTTTATCATAAGCTACAACCTCAGGTACATGTTGATCCAATACTTCTTGTTTAGTTCCTTTTTGATGCTTTTTAGAATCACATCAATTTTCATCTAACATCTCTTGGTGTGAAATTCTCTATGAAAAGATTGAATTTCTCTGTCTAACCACACATTAAAAGACACTAATTATGAAAAATCTACAATAACCTGAGCATCACTTAAGAGATTTTGGCCTAAAACAAGATCGAACATAAGTCCTTAACATGAAAATAATAAGAAATGATAAAGATACACAATTAAAATGCATATGCATAAATAGAATACAGAGAGTAAAAAATGATTTACTAGAGTTGTGAAATTATGAAGAATAAGCCAAAATATCTCGTAAGACTGTGTGGATCTAAGTCAATTTAGACAAAAAGAGATTTAGGGTTTACAATGACTTAAATTGTACTTAACAGAGGAAAATTAGTATGGATCAATACGTACAAATTCAACTACAATAAAAAGGTCAATGACATACTTTCAACTTCAGTTTGATATACCCACAGACTTGAGATGGCAATCTTACAACTTCGGTTTTAAAGCTAAGCAATTGGTAACTTCAGTTTCAAGGTTGAGAAACTTACAAATGGCATATTTTCAAAATAATATCTCTAACTCCTCTTAACTCCAAAGTACCCAAAAATAGGTAAAAAAAAAGTTCAAAGCAAATGCATGTAGACTCACCAATAACTCAATATGCAAGATAATCCTTAACGAAGACAAAAATACTCACAGTAACATCGTATAATATAGAATGAAACTAAAAACTAGAAAGAAAAAATATGTTAGAAATTATGCCATATTCACACTTTTCAAATATGTCGAACACTTAATCTATAAATACCATCACCCTTCACTTAATTCACTTGCAAAAATAGAATAAAAAATTCTTCAAAAAAATATCTTCAAAAATGATGATTATTTTTCTTTGTGGATGGATAATATTCACCAAAATCAAACGCCAAGAATACTTACATATGAGATTAAGGAATAACTTATGCAATTCATGGGATTTTTGGTACGATATTACCGAATTATTGGAACCGGAAAAATATATTGTCCATGATCAACTTGGTGGAATCGTAGGTTTGTATAGGTAGATGTAGTATAAAATACGCATATAGCAGAGGGTTTATGCCATGTAACAAATATGATATTCTCAACTAAAAAATTATTTTATGGTTAATATGATGCTAGTACTAGTGTTACGAATGGTAGGTTATAGGAACCAAGAGTAGATATTGGACATGTTGATAGTACCATTCAAATTGTAAATGATGTGTTTTGTGAAAATATGTCATTAACTATTTGATGATAGACATAGGAGAGGATAACCAAATCTAGACGTTGAGGTTCTTTAATATGTTAGATCGCAATGAAACATCCAATATATGAGGGTTGTCGAGATAGTAATTTTCCTTTATCATATGCTTTTAAGTTGATGACTATAAAAAACATTACAATTTGAGTAAGTATTTTATTGATGCGATAGCAGATTTTATGGAAAAAATACTACATGAAATTAATCTTTCACCACCTATGTATTATGACTTACAAAAGTTAGTGTCTGGTTTTGGTTTGTTGCATCAAATCATAGATGTGTGCGTTTATAATTTTATGATATATTAAAGTTGGTTAACATAAAAGTTTTGTCGCAAACCACAATTTCAGAAGACTATTGCAAGATTGTCAACTTCATACAAGAGAATATTGTATTTACCACTGACAAAGGGATTGAAGAGGTTATATCCATATGAACGCACGACCGGCGCCATAAGATGGCATCCATAACGTACAACGATAGAAAAATAGCTCATCCTTCAAATGCACAATTGTGATAATATTTTTAGAGGATTTATCCTAGTTTTACATATGATTAATGAACAATTATCTTGATTTATACAATGATGGTTCTAACCCTTTCATTGTTTCTAATTGTTTGAATTTCGATCAAATTTGCAAGCTTAGTGAGATCTATGCATCTAAGTTGGTCGGGATGTACGCCACATAGAACATCAAGATTTTCATCGCAAGGACATCCACATTTTAATATCTTGGAACCTCAGGGCATCTCTATTGGTAGTTTCTCATAGAGTATCTCACAATTAAAAAAAAAAAGAAAAATTAATCAAAAGAGGAGAGAGAAATTAAGAAGAGTTTCTCAAATGAGAACTCATGAGATGAGAAACTCTTGTATGTTGTCTCAATTTTCATTGGCCAATATTTTTTATTCACATTACATAAAAAACAAATAAAACCATAAAATAAATATTAATATTATATTAGTAAGATACCCATTATGAGTATATTATGGATGAAGATGTCTTAAGATCTTGGTTTTTGAGAAATTTTATTTTCGGATATCTATTAAGGACATTGTGCAATAATTTGGTAGGATCATATCCCGCGTCTCCATCCCCCATCGTTCGAGTTGTTGGTAATTTTTTAAAATTTAAATACTTAATTATGTAAAGATAAGTATTTATTACTCTTTAATCTATTTTAAATGTAGGTTTATATAGCATAAGAAATCTAATTATATATATTGAAGATTTTCCACATTTTACTTGAGCAACCTTATATGACGTACACATATGTGTTGAAGATACACAAGAAGTGTGCAACTGATAATTTATTATACACCTTTATGCTTGTTTAAAATAATGTTGTTTTATATATTTTTTGGGTTAGCGATCCCCCCCCCCTTGAACTTCTACTATCTAAATTATTTCTCCATGAACTTTACAGATGAAGTTAATTTTACACAGACTTTCATATCTCTTTCTAAACCCCCCCCCCCCTTGAACTAATCGATTTCAATTTATTTCTCCCTATCTAGTTAATTTCAGTAATTTTGATTTCAGATTAATTAATGGCGTTTTGAAATTATGATTAGAAGTAAAACCGACATTAAACAAAATTAATTAGTCATAATTGATTTCTTGGTTTTGAAATTAGGGTTCTTCACACAAAATAGAGAACAAAATTTCTCTTTATTTTACCGAGAAATTTCACTTTCTGAAACGAAGCATGAGCAATTGTAAGAGTGAAACTCAGACGAAGAAGAATCCACCTAATAATAGTGAGAGACAAGCCATGAGCGGTTCATCTTCAGGATTGAGTAGAAGAAGAACACCGAGTGATGTTCCCAACAAATGTTGGTATAGAGAATGGACCTACGTTTCAAAGACAGAAGATAATCTTTATCGCAAGTTTTACAAATGTGAGATAGCTACGCAGGTAAAAATGACGCTATGCAGATTTACAAATTTTACAGATTCAATCAGTAGCTTGAAGATTAGGTAGTTGGTCATTCCTTGATAATCGGTGTTTGGTAGTGCTTGGAGATTAGGTAGTTGGTCACATACAAGATTGCTTACATATCCTTCTTATGTTTTGAGCTAAGATGATATGTTTATTCCTTCTGATATTATTGTCTATGTAGACTAAAAGCCCAAAGTGGTGAATTCATATTCCTTGCAGAAGAAGCAGAATTTGTGTGATAATTTTTTATTTGGTGGCAGCTTTATAACCATTTGGTATTTGGGGTGTTTTCTTCCATCTCTATTCTGTCTATAAATTCGATACTAGTCACAATGTTAATTATTCATGTATTGGTGATTGGTGATGCTGAGGACTTGATACATTAGTGATGAGTATTGGTGATGGATAATGGTTTAGGAATGGTTTGCTAATGGTTTTATTATCGTTGTGTAGAGGAAAATGGAAGAACATATATTCAAGATGGTTGATGAAGCTATAGTAGATGAGATACAAATGGTTGATGCAAATGTATTAAAATTGGCTGAAGATGTGCATCATTTGAAGATGAAAATTGAGAAAAATTTGAAGATCAACAGAAGTTAAAGGAAGATATGGAACTAAACATTGAAGAGAAGATAAGATCTAAAATAGTCTTGTCATTGACAAAATTGTGTTTGGTTGTGTGTTTCCTAGGAGTGATAACATGGGGTTACCTAAAGTATAGCAAGTAACCAGGCCCGACCCACTGGAAAAGCAGCTAAAGCAGTTGATTGGGGTTCCTAATTATATGGAGCAACTAATTTTTTTATAGTCTTAGATATATACTTTATTAGATATAAAATTGTTGGGCTTTCGATATTTATGACCTTATGAGAATGATTTTAGTAAGAACCAACTTTATTATTATTCTTTACATAACAAGACTTTTTTATAGGAAAGAAAATTTAACTTAAAACTTTCTGCCAAAAAGTATTAATAAAAATGATTCAAGGTAAAAAAAGCTTTAAACGAAAAAATTTCTTCTTTTTTGTCAAAAGTGCCGATTCTGGAACCTGGAGGTATGTGATTCTAACTTTTATTTCTGTCTTCTTCAAAAGACAAAGTATATATACTCAATTTTTAGTTGATATGATTATTTAAATTGTATCTAGTTTTTTTGTTGTGACATAATGATTAAAATCAAGTGTTATTTTTGTCAAAAAATTTTGACAAGAGCATCGTTGTGTACAAAATAAAGTTGTTCGCAATCAATAATCGAACATGTATAATTCAACTTTGATACCTCTGTACAATACCAACTCGACAACTCAGACTCGTATTTTACAAAAAAAAAAAAAATTAATTGACATTTTAATATTCATGAGACTTTTGTTAGATGATTAAAAACAAGCTTTTAGACATGTTTAGAAAATAAAAAAATTAATGTTAAATAAAATTTTATTATATTTTAATACATATGATAATTGGTGGATATTATTATTGAATTATGATCTTTTTTTTGTATATATAAAAGTAGGAAGATCCAAAGATGCCACCACAAAGCAAACCATCTCGAGTTAACAGAAGAACTTCATATGGTTTAAAAGAAGTCAACCATCAGGAGCTCAGAAAAAAAATAAAAATAAAAAGATGAAGCGTTGATCAAATCTCAAGCAGGTTCAATATTCAAGTATGTAAAATAAGTTTTTAAAAAGTGTTGAAAACTCTAGTATCAATGAAGAAACACCTAGTCAAGAAGCAAGAGAAGAGGAAAACGAAATGGATCCAAATAGGTTGAATAGCGAATCTGAGAATTTGGATGAATGTGAAGTGACTTGTCAAGATGAGATAGGTGAAGAAGAACATGAACAACAAAAAGGAAGATATTTCTTATGATTCTGATCCTGGAAATTGGGGAAACATTGATATAAGAATGAGAAATCTACTAGTTAAAAATGGTCCTATGAAAAGGCTACCAAATGATTACCAGTTTCCTAAAGATGGTATTGGTAGATATTTTTCTCATGCATTATATACTAGAGATATGGCGAATAGAGAGAAACAGAATAGACGATGGTTGATATATTCAAAAGTTTTGGATAAAGCTTTTTGTTTTTGTTGCAAGTTGTTTAGACATGAAAAAAGTGGTGGTAACCTGGCAGCCACAGGGTACAATAATTGGAGAAACTTTTCAAAGAAGTTGAAACAACATGAATTTTCTAAAGATCACGTTATTTGCATGAAATTTGGGTAGAGATGCTAATGAGATTGCAAAAGAATCAAACAATTGACAAGCATGCTCAAAAAGAACTAAATAGAGAGAAAAACCATTGGAGAGAAGTATTATTGAGAATATTTGTAGTGGCTAAGACACTAGCACAACAGAATTTGGCATTTCGCGGCGATAGTGAGAAGCTTGAGAAAGCAAATAATGGGAAATTTTTGGGTCTTATCGAGATGATTACTGAGTTTGATACAATGATGAGAGAGCATGTTCTATGAATTGAGAGAAAAGAGATATATTCTCATTACCTTAGCCACAAGATTCAAAATGAGTTGATTAATATGCTTGCTAAGGAGATCAAAATTATGATCATAAAAAAGATTCATGATTCAAAATATTTCTCCATAATTCTTGATTGTACCCCGGTTATTAGTCATAAAGAAAAAATGACTTTGGTTATTCGATGTGTTGATGTCTCTACAATGTCAACCAAGATCGAGGAATTTTTTGACTTTTTTGGTTGTTAAAGATAAATCAGGAGAAGGAGTTTTTTCTTCTCTCAAAGATGCATTGGTTGATCTCGAGTTAGACACTGATGATGTGAGAGGACATGGATACAATAATGGATCTAATATGAAAAGAAAGAACAAACGAGTCCAAAAGAGGTTGCTAGAAATTAATCAAAGGGCTTTTTTCACCCCATGTGGTTGTCATAGTCTTAACCTTGTGTTATGTGACGTAGCATCTTCTTCCACAAAGGCTTGTCTTTTTTTGGAATTGTTCAATGTATTTACTGTTTGTTTGCTTCTTCGCCAAATAGGTGGGAAATATTGACTGAAATGGTGAATGGACTTACCCTTAAATCTTTGTCTCAGACACGTTGGGAAAGTCATGTTGAAAGTGTCAAAGCACTACGGTTTGAAGCCCCTAAAATCAGAGAAGCTTTACTTAACTTTGCTGAAAGTACTGATGATCCAAAAACGCGAAGTGATGCTGAGTCACTTGCTTTAAGTGAAACACATGGAATTGAAGGTTTTGAGTTCTTGTTTGGTATGGTCATTTGGTACGACCTTCTTTATGTAGTCAATATTGTAAGCAAGATCGTGCAATCGAAAAATATTGATATCGACGCTGCGATTCACCAATTGAAAGGACTTGTTGCATACTTTCAAAAATATCGAGAAATAGGCTTTGAAGAAGCCAAGTCTAAGGTAGAAAAATTGCAGCTGACATGGAGATTGAAGCCGAATTTCCAGTTAATAAAAAGCGTTTCATTAGGAGAAAGAAGCACTACGATGAGCACATTGAGGTAACTAATGAAGACATTTTACTACCACCTGAGGAGAGTTTTAGAATTGATTACTTCAACATACTAATGGATCAAGCTTTAGTTTCTCTTGAGTCAAGGTTTGAACAACTCCAAAGGTACGAGCACACTTTTGAATTTTCGTATGATTTAAGGAAACTAACATCAGTAAGTGATGATATTTTGAGAGCATCATGTGTGAATTTGGAGGCTTCTTTGAGTAATGGTATGCATTCTGACATAGTTGCTGAAGATTTGTGTATGGAACTTAAAATTCTTCGAGAAGGAATACCAGAGAAAGTTAGGAAACCTATTGAAATGCTTGGGCTTTTGAGAAATATGGAGGGATGTTATTCAAATACGGAAATAGCTTATCATATTTTTTTGACTATTCCAGTACAATCGCCACAACGGAAAGAAGTTTTTCAAAATTGAAGCTGATCAAGAACTATATGCGATCGACTATGTCACAAGAGAAATTAAACGGACTCGCTTTGTTATCAATTGAGGCATTTATGGTTGAAAAAATCGATTACGTGAGTTTAATGATTGATTTTGTAGGCAAAAATGTTAAAAGAGCTATTTAATCAGTAAATTTTTTTGTTGATTTTTTTTTTGTAAAACATATTTTGTTATTTGAACACTTTATGATATTAATTTTTTTATTTATATATTTGTGATTTTGGATTATATATAAGGGCACATATATAAAATTTGCATGGGGAACCCATAAACATTGGACAGGAACTGCAATTAACTCAAAGTTGCAGATGTTGTGTGGTCCATTGTCTTGTGTCTTGAGTTTATTTTTTGTTTCTTTGTGGTCCATGTCTTGTGTTTAGTACTTTTTTGTTGCTTTGGGGTCCAATGTCTTGTGTTTAGTGCATTTGTATTACATTATTCTCTTATGTATTATTTGTTTATTACATGATTCTTAAGATTTGTGTTTAGTGCATTTGTACATGTTCGTTACATTTGTTTATGTTTTGTTAACAAAGCAAAAAGCTGCTTTTTTAGTGCGTTTGTATTACATTATAATCTTATGTATTATTTGTTTATTACATGATTCTTAACATTTGTGTTTAGTGCATTTGCACATGTTCGTTACATTTGTTTGTGTTTTGTTAACAAAGCAAAAGCCGCTTTTTTGCTTTCCTACAGTGACCAATTTGTTCCATGTTAACTTGCAAAACAGACGGATTAGAACATGAACAAGCGAACTATTGCCCCGGCTTCAGTAATCAAGGATTTGTTTTGTTCACTAATCGAAAAATTCAAAAGAGCCATGGCTGCACTATGATTATCTAACCCTCATAAGTTTTGGCTGCACTATCAAACCTCATATGTGTGTTAAGTGTATCATCAAAGTCAAACTTTGGAAGAGCATAAGGTTGTATCATTAAAGCACATCATAAGTTAATAATCCAATACAAAATCAATAAAAGACATAGAAAAAAGCACTAATGCATCATCCAATACAAAATCAATAAAAGACATTGACAAAAACACTAATGCATCATCCAATGCATAAATAATCCAATACAGAGACCAAGTTATGAAAGACACAAAATCCAAAATACCAAGCAAACAAAAAAAGACAAAGTTTTGATTCTCCATGATTATCATCACTTATTGCTTGTTTGGGTATCCACAACTTGGCTTGATGATTCTCCATGCACATAAACAATGCACTTGTTACGAATATAGTAAAATGCTAAAAAAACAAACAAAACAATTTTGTATCCACAACTAACCTCTTATTTCTTCATCTTTTTTCTTGGGTTTACATGGAATCCTACAGAATTGTGGAAGGTTGACCACATGAAGAGCAATGGACTATGTGTCCTACTCTCCCAAGTTTTTCTAGTTGACAGTTATTTTTCTTCTTTGGTGACTCATGTTTACCTTTCATCCTCTGAGATGTCTGCTTCTTTTTCTTTCTTCCAGGAAGCACATATTCAGGAGGAGGAAGTCTGAGTTGGTAATCATTCTTCATCCAAAACTGTCGACCTCTAACTAGGTTGATGTTACTACTATATAATTCTCTCCATAGAAAAGTGGAAAAGAAAAGAGACACGTAGTCATCTACATTAAGTCCACCATCAAGTATAGCACAATACGCATGCTCACATGATATGCCTATGATATGATATTTGCGACATGAACATGTTTTTTTCTCAAGTTGACAGAGTAAGAATTTCCTTTCAAATGTACCTCATATATATCTTTTGTTGCAGTGAATGTATGATATTTCTTAGCATCTTCCTTTCGTTTAAGTAGTACTTTACTCACATACTTTGAACACATACCTTCATGATCATGTGATTTCAAATTCCTTTTACTAATTCTTTGCATAGTTTTTCTCTTTATTGTCTCTAACATGGGCAACAACGCCTTGGATCTTGCTTTGGTGATTGTGGAGTGGAAAGACTTAGTGGAGTTGTTGTCTACATTGTCACATCATGTGTCAGTATTGTAAAATGCTCTACACATTGTCATAAAAAGAGAGGTTGTAGTCTCTTATCTTCCACAAATTCCTATTATACTCAGATTCATTATAACTCCCTGCTAATCTCCATATCATTGGCTTTAACAATCCTTATGCGAGTGTCTTTTATTCAAATTTTTAACAATATGCTTCACACACATCCTATGTTCAACATATGGTAATTCTTGTTGGATAGCGCTGATGAGTCCCTTAAAGAAACATAAAAACTGTTAGTCTATAACAAAAGTGAGTGCAGACTAATATACAATGTTAAGAACATAAACCTTACTTTTGATATATCAGATATGACCACAAAACCATGTCCATTTGCCAATATTTAATCTGATTTCAATTGTTTGACAAACCATAATCAGTTATTTGCGCTTTCAGATTGCACAACTTCCCATGCAATTGCATAAATTTGGTTATTCCCATCATGGCCTACAACAACAAGTAAAACTCCTTTCACATCAGCATTTAAGAATGTACCATCTAAACCAATGATTGGTTGACAATACCCTATCTAGTTACTCTTAGTTTCACTAAAACAGACATAGAATATGTTGAATATTTCTTCACCATTTGCATTAGACACAATTTCTACAAAAGAGGTTGAACCTGGATTGGAAGACAGTATTTCCTGCACATAACAACGCATATGACACAATTGATTAGCATACTCATTCTTAAGCCATTTCAGATGAAGTGATCTCCCTCTTTGGCATTGATTCCTAGTGCTCACAATATTTCCAAGTGTCTTTAATCATCTTCTGAATTAGCTCAGGCATCAAGTCAACATTGTCTCTCTAGTTATAAATGAATAACTTCCCAATTACTAGACTTTTCAGTAGTTTGCATTTGCCATTCAGAGTGCAATTGTGATGGTCATACTTAGTCTTCACTAACCACTTTTGTGCAGGCTTATCATATGAGCAATACACTCGCCATTTACACTTACCATCTATCCCACACTTGTAGCTAATCTTATCACTATCTTATCTATCTTGCACAGTATTCATTTCACTCTTTAGTACATCTAAAACAACTTCTTTAAACTCAAAATCAGTATAGAAATTAGCTCCTAAAGCTAATATGCCATCATGTAATATGCTTATTCTTCTGTTCCTAATCACGAAATCATCTTCATCTTCGACATCACTCTCTGGAATCGCGTTACGGTCTGTAGGCAACTCATCCACAAACTCAGCCACTGATTCTTGTATTTCATATTCAAATCTCCCAGCCAAATCGTCTTCATCCTCCACTTTACCAGTCTCATAACATTCATCATCGTTTATCACATACTCGGTTTCTTGGTAGTGAACCTGTCTTGGTTTCCTGAAATAGCTAGTGAAGAATCCTCTTCCACTCTTGACTATCTCTTTCTAATCAATTTCGTTCTTTAGCTTTGTCAAATTTTTCTAAAATTTCTCTGTAATGAAAAGAAACTATGTTCTCTGTTTTGGGTGAAGAATCCTAATTTTAAAACCAAGAATCAATTATGACTAATTGGTTTGGTTTAATGTCGGTTTTACTTCTAATTACAATTTCAAAACGCTATTATTTAAACTAAAATCACAATTACCAAAATTAGTTAGATATGGAGAAATAAATTGAAATCAATTAGTTCATGGGGTTTTATAAAGAGATATGAAAGTCTGTGTAAAATTAACTTCACATGTAAATTTCAGGGAAAATAATTTGGACAGTAGAAGTTCAGGGGGAAATAATCATTAACCCTATATTTTTTAGTACTGCAACAAAAATTCACATAGGAACCACAATTTATTTTCTACTCATACTCAACAATATGTACGAGAGGATGTTAAAGTGGAACAAATGTGAGAAAATCCTCAATAACCTAAGCAAAATAGTTTGGGGGAGTTTTTAACGGTACTAAAAAGTGAAGAAGGCAAAACCTAATGATGCGACCGATTCGGAGAAAAAAGAAGTTCGGGAAGGTGGAGCCGGCTCATAATGTTGAAGCATCTTATTTTTCCCAAAAATAATATATGGTAAGACGTTTCATCTTTACTTTAGTTTGTAACTTTATGTTTCCAAACTCAGCTGCAACTCGTGGGGAGTGATTTTATCTTTTGGCGATCATGAAGGTTCTTTACACCAACAAGATGACTAGGAAAATACAATATCCTAGAGTTTGAGACCTTGTTTAGATGTTTAAGAAGATGATGGTCGTGCATAAAGAATATATCATAACGATCGAATTTCCATCTTAGTGATATTACACATTTCAAATACCTTAGAAAATTCAAATCATCTCATATGGATCGTATCCTTTCAACTTATTTGGACACATGAAGAAAATACACAAAGAAATTTTTGTACTACTCTATGTGTTTTTACTTATCCATTCATGAGTGTATGTAAAATCAAATCCAAACTTTTTGAAGAAGCTATCTTTCTCACACACTTATATGTAGATTTTTTTAAACATCTACTTGCAAGTTTAAGCACTTACCTTGGGATAATACGAACAAGTGTCTCAATATGTAAGTATGGGGTTTCCATATTGAATCCAGTCTAACGTCGTATTAGAGAGAAATTGGGTATCCCACAAATATATAATATGGACTTTAATATCATCTTTTTCGCTAATATTGTTACCAAAATCCTAGCTAATCGGTTTTTCAAGTGATCTAGCTAAATTTTTGAAACTCAAAAACTCCAAAATAATCATCCCATGAGCGATCAACCCATGTATTTTCTATTTATATACTTGGCTATAAGCTAAGTTAGAATAGCTTGATTATCACAACATATAGAGATGGGTGACAATGGCTTCCACGACAATAGAAATACCAAGTTGCTTTGACACTCTGCTTCTCTAACACCATCCAAAAATACAACAAAAATTTCTTCCATAGTTGAATTTGTTAAGCAAGTTTACTTCTTAGAAGCTCATGAAATGGTATTTCCCGCAAACAAAGACACCAAATCACTTATAAAATAATAATATTCAATGATCCAACTCACATATGAATATCCTTTTAAGACCAAATGAAATTTAATATAAGATAAGCCATGATTTATAATCAATTGCAATGTTGAGTACAATAATTACTAATATATATATATATATATCCTCAACTTTCTAAAAACATAATTATTATCTTCAGAGTAGTGTCATAGCATACTTTAAGAAACCAATTACTTGTAAGCACGAGAGTTGTAAAACCATTTATCTACTATTAATCCTCACACTCACACCCAACAATGATTCCCCATGTCCTTTATTGAAAAACTTGATAACAAACTGTCATTTTAAATTGCTTCCTTGTTTTCTCTGTTGTCTCATTCTCAGCATTCTTCGGTATGGGCATTTCCATACTTAGCAGTAAACCATATCAAGTATCTTGACGAGGAAATTCATATTCTTTTACCATCTTCAACCTCCGAAATTTCTAATTTTCCTAACTTAATTTGTTGTCATCTCGCATACTAATGCACTAAAAAATTTCGATGATTACATACTCTTTAAGATTGCTATGGAAGAAACGATGTTGTGAAGAATGTGAACATGGATAATTAATGATTGAGTTGCATAGAAAACACTTTTCTTGAATAAGATTTCAATTATTTTAGTACTAATTGACCTATAACCAGCAATGAGCAGATTACCAGAGACTAAAATCTTAACTCCTAATGTTACTAAGACTAAGATTCAATCGATTCTTGCTAATCTAAGAACACAAAATCAAAGACAGAGCACACATAAGATTTATCCAGTTCAGGCGCAAAACCGTACCCTACGTCTGACCGAGACTTATCCTTGGAATTCACTATGATTAACAAGTACAAGATCAAATGAGATTCTTCCCGGATTGAAAGAACAACTCTCCTATGCGATTCTCTCTGTGTTTCCCCTCACAATCTCTCACCAAGATTGAATACCCAAGAATAACAACAAGAAACGCACCCCTCACGATGACTTGCACTCACCACACCTCAGATGATCTTCGATTCCAACTCTTTATACTTCGAGCTTCAGCTCATTCAGTTGCAACGGCCAAAAATGACCTTGAACCAACTTTACCTTCTGTTGAAGATGACTCAAAACAACATCACCTTGATTACTGAAATCAAAGCAATATTAACCAGAAGCTTTATCTCTTGATCTCTTAAATTGAACCGGAAACATTCAATTGAACCGAAAACATTCAATTGAACTAATAACCAATTCAATTGAACCAGCAGCTAATTGATTTATGAACAATAACTCAAAAAGCTCCACCTTGATCTTAAATCAACTCTGTTCAATCATAGCAAACCCGGAATCTCGGATTCTATCATCTGATTAACTTTCAGACATGCCAAGCAAGCTCAGCAACTTCTTGAACTTACTCACAGGTAACACTTTGGTGAAAACATCTGCTGGATTATCACTAGTGTGCACCTTTAAGACTTTAATAACACCTTCCTCAGGTCTTTCCCGGACAAGATGCATCTTTGTGGCAATATGCTTTGTCCTCTCATGTAGTACATTGTTCTTTGCCAAAGCCAATGCACTCTGAGAATCACTAAACAACTCTATAGCTTCTTGAGGATAACCAAATTCTTCACTCAATCCATGCAACCACACTGCTTCTTTTGCTGCTTCAGTCATAGCAATATACTCTGATATTGTTGTTGACAAAGCAACAACTGGTTGAAGACTGGATTTCCAGCTTATAACACATCCACCAGACAAGAATGCAAAACCAGTTCATGATCTTCTCTTGTCTAACTCTGCAGCAAAATCTGCATCACTATAACCACTGATTTTGAAATCTGTTCCTTTCCTGTAATGTAGACCTAGTTTTGATGCTCCTCTTACATACCTAAACACCCATTTGACAACATTCCAATGTGCCTTTATGGGATTGCTCATGAACCTGCTTATTAGGCCCACAGGATATGCAAGATCAGTTATGATTCCTATCATCCCATACATTAGACTTCCTACTGCATTGCAATATGGAATGCTACTCATGAACTCTGCATCCTGATCAAGCTGATCTTCATCTGGAGAGGAAAATCTAACGTGAGATCCCATTGGTGTGTTAACTGCTTTTGCTTGTTCCATTATGAAATTCCTCAGAACTTTCTCCAAATAGCTTTCTTGAGACAGAATGAGATGTTGCTGTTCTCTGTCCCTTTTGATATCAATTCCCAATATGCGTCTTGCTTCTCCTAGATCTTTCATCTCGAATCTTGTGCTTAAACTTTCTTTAAGTCTTGTTATCTCTTCTTTACTCTTTGAAGCAACCAACATATCATCTACATACAAAAGTAGATAGATGTATGTTCCATTTGAGATCTTGATATATGCACAATGATCAAAGTGGCTTC
Organism: Iberis pinnata; assembly: GCA_900406425.1. Classification (NCBI taxonomy): domain Eukaryota; kingdom Viridiplantae; phylum Streptophyta; class Magnoliopsida; order Brassicales; family Brassicaceae; genus Iberis; species Iberis pinnata. The sequence goes on along the minus strand of OVBE01006129.1, from coordinate 4,742 downwards.
TTTTGAAACCAATTTCCAGCATAAAGCTGTTAAATTTTTGGTTCCATTGCCTTGGACTCTGTTTCAAGCCGTATAAAGACTTCTTCAACAAACATGCACAATTTTCTTTACCTTTGATCACATATCCTTTTGGTTGAGACATGTATATCTCCTCATCCAACTCTCCATGGAGAAAGGAAGTCTTTACATCTAACTTCTCTAGTTCAAGATTCTCATTAACCACAATGGACATGAGATATCTTATTGAAGCATGTTTCACTACAGGTGAGAAAATCTCATTGTAGTCAACACCTTCAGTTTGTGCAAAATCCTTTGCAACCAACCTGGCTTTGTATCTAGGTTCTTCTACACCTGGAATGCATGGATTCCTTTTGAATATCCACTTACACCCTATGATTCTTCTATTTATTGGTCTGTCAACTACTTTCCAAGTGAGGTTCTTTCTCAAATATTATATTTCCTCATCTGCAGCCTTCTTCCAATCAATACTGTCAACATATGCCAATGCAGACCTGAAATCCCTTGGTTTAGCGGCTTTGCCATCCTCAGATACATACATTGCCAAGTAGGTGTAATCTTCAAAGTACTTTGGCAACCTTGGTTCTCTTCTTGTTCTATCTCTGGCTAGATGATAGCTTTATAGAGTATCTAGTATCTGATCATTTCCAGCTTGATGGCTTCTAGTACTGGTCTGTTCTGTGCTGGTTTCAGCAGGGCTTTCATAGGTCTGACCACTTGACTGAATGTCTCCACCTGGATCTGAATTTTCCTGTGAAGGTAAACCAAGTATTATGTCCAGGAAATATGTATTTTTCTCAGTATCTTTGCTTGAACCAGGAAGTAAATTTTTGTAAACCTCCCTTTCATTGAATGTGACATTACGGCTGACAACACATTTTCTATCTTCTAAAGACCAGACTTTGTAGCCTTTAATCTCTTGTGGATATCCAATAAAAATGCCTTTCTTGGCTTTAGGTTGTAGCTTCCCATCATTTGTACGATAATAGCATATACTCCCAAACTTCCTGAGATGCTTGAAGGATGGAGTAACTTTTGACCACATTTCCTCTGGTATTTCACCTTGAATAGCTGAGCAAGGAGTTATGTTAATTAAGTATACCACTGTGCTCACAGCCTCTGCCCAAAATACCTTTGGTAAACCAGATTCTGCCAATAGACTCCTCACTCTTTCAAATATTGTCATGTTCATCCTTTCCACAACCCCATTCTGTTGGGAAGTATAAGGAATTCTTTTGTGTCTTGCAATTCCATTTACTTGACAGAATTCATCAAATTCTTTGTTGCAGAATTCCAAGCCATTGTTTGTCCTTAGCTTCTTTACTTTCTTCCCACACTGGTTCTCCACCAGTACTTTCCACTCAACAAACTTGTCAAATGCTTGATCTTTAGATCTTAAGAAGTATACCTAGGTCTTGTGGCTATAATCATCTATCAGGCTCAGGAAATAATGGCATTTTCCTAGAGACTCTGGTATGTTCGGGGAACCCCACAAATCTGCATGAATGTACTCTAGACAGTTTTTACTTGTGTGTTTACCTGATGAGAAACTCACCTTGTGAGATTTGCCATATATGCAGCTTTCACAAAATGGAGTTGAGGCAACTTTCTGTTTGTCTAAATGACCTTTCTTTAACAGAATTTCCATGCTCTTTTGACTCACATGGCCAAGCCTACTATGCCATAGACCTGATTCATTTGTAGCTTGCGTTATATGAGCTTCACCTATGATACTTTTCCCTTGTAGTAGATAAAGTTTGCCACGCCTGTTTGCCTTTAGTATTGTTCTTATTCCTTTTGATACCTTTAAGACTTCATTCTCTGATGAGAAAGAGCAACCTTGACTCTCAAAAGTCCCAAGAGACAGTAAGTTTCTTGAGAGATCAGGTACATATCTGACATCAGTTATCTCTACCACATTGCCTTCTGCTATTTTTACTTGTACTGTACCAATACCTTTCACAATTGAGATACTTTCATTTGCCATGCGGACTGCTCCACATTCTTGTTGATTTAGTTTAATGAACCAGTCTTTTCTTCGTCTCATGTGAAGTGTACAGGTTGTTTCCATGATCCATGTGTTCTTGAAGTCTATGCTCTCAGTTGAATTTGCTTCTGAGATCATAAGAGATTCAATATACTGTACTCTTGTTACTGCAGAGGACTCTGCAGTTTCTTTCTTGTCATGTGATTTCTTGTTGGACCTCTTTGGACAGTTTCTTTTAAAATGCCCCTCCTCTCCACATGACCAACATGCTGGATTTCCTCATTTACCTTTAGATTTGGATCTACCTTTTCCTTTTTCTTTGTTCTGCTTTGTGTCCCTTTCCTTCTGTCTTCCTCTTGTATTCTGACTTACAAACAGACCTTCTGCTGGGGACTTTTGTAGCTTGCCAATTGCTCCAAATTCCAACTTTTTTGAATGAATGGTAGTTACAACCTCATCAAATGTCAATGTAGCTTTACCATACCTCAGCGTATCACACAGCTGATCAAACTGCTTTGGCAGAGACATGAGAAGAAGAATGGCCATATCTTCATCTGATACATTTACTTTGACACTTCCTAGATCATTCACAATTCTGAGGAATTCATCAATGTTATTTTCAACAGTCACAGACTCATTCATCTTAAATCCATAGAGTCTTTGTTTAAGGTTAATCCGGTTAGGCAAGGATTTTGACATATACATGTTATCCATGATTTTCAACATACCTGCAGCAGTAGTTTCTTTGATGATCTTTCTTAATACCTGATATGTTACACTCAAAATGATGGTGTTTCGTACTTTCATTTTCTTTTCATCCAGAAGAGGATCTGATTTCTTAGGAGTCGATGGATCAGATTCACCATCCTTGTCTTTCTCCTCTTCTTTAACTTGTGATTCTTTTTCAATTTCATCTTGTTGTAACTTCAGTGCATCCATCAATCCTACCAACTCAAGTTGAGCCAGTAATTTTTCTTTCCATGGATTATAGTCAATCGTACCATTGAATTTCTCCATTTCCACTTTGGGAGCTGACATTGTTCACTTCTTCAATTAATCAGTGGAACAACAAAAAAGGCTCTGATACAACTTGTAGTACTAATTGACCTATAACCAGCAATGAGCAGATTACCAAAGACTAGAATCTTAACTCCTAATGTTACTAAGACTAAGATTCAATCGATTCTTTCTAATCTAATAACATAAAATCAAAGACAAAGCACACACAAGATTTATCCAGTTCAGGCGCACTGCACCCGCCGAGACTTATCCTCGGAATTTACTATGATTAACAAGTACAAGATCAAATGAGATTCTTCCCGAATTGAAAGAACAACTCTCCTATGCGATTCTCTCTGTGTTTCCCCTCAAAATCTCTCACCAAGATTGAATACCCAAGAATAACAACAAGAAACGCACCCCCTCACGATCACTCGCACTCACCACACCTCATGATCTTAGATTCTAGCTCTTTATACTTCGAGCTTCAACTCATTCAGTTGCAACGGTCAAAACTGACCTTGAACCAACTTTACCTTCTGTTGAAGATGATTCAAAACGACATCACCTGGATTACTGAAATCAAACCGATATTAACCAGAAGCTTAATCTCTTGATCTCTTAAATTGAACCGGAAACATTCTATTGAACCAATAACCAATCCAATTGAACCAGCAGCTAATTGATTTATGAACAATAACTCAACAATTATGTTAAAATTTTGACATATATGAAATCTCTTGTAAGATATAAATAAACTTTATTGTTTAGTTTGTTTTAAAAATTTTAATTGGTCTAGAAAATCTTAATTTCTCTTCTTGTTTATCTTGTAGATTTGCCATGTTCGCACAATAATTGTTAGTGAACAAAAGTTGTAAATAAACCGTTACAATGGTTCACAATTAAATATTGTAATATTTTACACTAAAAATTGGAATTTTTTGAATTCCAAATTTACAACTATCCATATCAAATTATTGCAATAATTCGTTCAAATAACCGATAAAAGTAATATAATTATTTGTCTAGAATGATTTATGAATTCCGACTAATTTAAAAAAATTATTAGTCTCATTGAGAAACGAATTACATTATCAACTATACTCCAACTGTCCAACATCAGTTTGAAATGATCTAGTTCATTTTGTTTTATAATAACCAGACACCTACGTAATCCTTAAGAGTTAAGATTCTCTTAGTTAAAAATTAAAGTATATCTATGAATATGTAGTAACGATATACGTATAAGTAGTACATGATAATTGGAGGATTTCCCTTTATAATGTCCAAAGAATAGTGTTTGAAACGGGCCGATTTACTTTCTAAAAGTAGAAGGTGGGCGTTCTTTTCATATACGTTGGAAGAAGAAGAAGAAGAAAAAACACTGCTTTGAAACCTAATTGCATAATTAAATTGATACTGATGATAATCTGTAGTATATGTAACGACAAAGTTGACAGTGTACACACAACATGGACAGACACAAATTCTTCTAAACTTCACTTTATTAAGACAAATCACAATTACAGTATTCTTTTTATTTTACACTGAATTTGATTTTCCTAAATCTTTTATGTCTGATGATCTGCTTGTGCAATCACTCAGCCACGCTGATGATCTGCTTCTGCAATCACTCAGATCCTATCCTTTCACCTATGAAGATCTGCTTCTCCAGTCATCAAGCCACGCTAATGATCTGCTTCTCCAAATCGCTCAGATCCAATCCTTTGTCTATTCT
>OVBE01006128.1:0-19007 GCA_900406425.1 Iberis pinnata | reverse complement strand
AACAGTAATGGTCAAGGATAATTTTTCTTACAAACAGAAGCTAGAGAAGGAGAAAGGTTGCTTTAAACATGGAAGAGAAGCTCACAAACTGTTAAATACACACATATAACACAGAGTGTACAGGATCATTACAACCTCACTCAATGACAGACTTTTGTTTTACTATAGAGAAACCTATTTACAAATGTAATGTTGTAAAGACAATATATCTAAATAAGAGATTCAATTCAAGAGTTGGCTTAACCACTCTTGTTATTCCAAAAGAATCAATGGCATAAAAGTCTCCATTAAATGGCGATATACTATCTGTATATACTAAGACTTTCATATAGGACTTGCTGTCTAAGTCGCCGGACTGGAGCACTCAAATCGTTGAGGTCGCCGGACTGGAACACTTGCACTCGAACTCGCCGGACTGGAGCACTTGCGTCGCCGGATACGCCGGACTGGAGCACTCGAACTCGCCGGACTGAAGCACTTGCATCGCCGGAATGGAGCTCGATCGCCGGACTGGAGCCGAACAATTGTCGAAGGATTTTTTGGTTACGTTTTTCCAATATGCTTTTATGAAACGATAACTTTTTTTAGAAATGGTTTTTTTTTGTCGCAAAAAATAGTTAATTAACAGAGTTACTAACTCTGTTTTAAGTTAAACTAACGTTGACTAATTAGATGTCTAAAATGGCCTGGTCAACGAAAGTTGGGGATTTAAATGGATTTAACTGTAAAATTTGGGATTAAAACGGATCACAAAAAAGTACAGGATTTTTTTGGCCTAAAATGAGAAGTTGGAGATTTTTTTGGTAATTTTCCCGTTCATTATTTGAAGATTTTAGCATATAGTTAAGCATTTTCATCCAAATTTTGTTGTAGAAATGTATCGGTGAATAAATTTTATTCATGTGAAGCAAATATGTGCATATAGATTGTTCATGTGAATGGTAAGTTGGATACATGAATGAATTTGATTCACATGAACCAAATCTATGTTCAATATATTGTGATGAATTCTTTTATGATATTTTTTTGATATAAAAGTTATGTAATAAAGACTCACATTCCATAATTGCTTTTTTATATAAAATTTTGGAATAAAGACTATTACATTGAATGTTACCTAAATAAAAAAACATAATATTTTATTTCATGACTTCTACACATGATAGTACATTGAAATTGTACATATGCAGTGTAAAGTTACATATATGCATGAAATACGTTCACATGAAGGTGATATGTGCATAGTAGTGGTTCGTGTGAATAAAACAAATCTAGTTGTCAACGATCTTGATTCATCGAAACAACTCTTTATTTGGTTATCATGCTTCTAAATGGTGAAGATGTGTATCTGTGTGATGCTGATCCACATGAAAAAGAAGAAGAGCACCAAAATTGATAATATGAATTGTGAAAATCTAGTCATTAATGAAAACTATTCACATGAAAACCAAATGTGCATGGAAATGATATCCGTAAATACGTCTGTTTTATCTATGAATGAAACTAACCCCTAGAAAACACCTAAAAATCCCAAAAACAACAAAATAGCAGAAATTCCGTACACACAAACCGCTAAAACCGTTAAAATAAAAAATAAAAAGCGAAAATCTCATAAACCCATAATAAATCCACTTCACCTATACAAAAGCAAATACGAATAAAAACCTAAAAATTGATGATGTAATATCAACTGTATAATAAGAAGAAAGAGTAGTCAATTGTGGAAACTTACTTTCCTTTATCAAACGTCAGGATCTGCCGAAACTTACAACCGGAATCTTCTTTCCCCTCGCCGAATTAGCTACTTCATCGCCTAAAGGAAGAATATGGTGGTGATGTGGTAAACGTAGTTTTTTTTACTTTACTCATTTTTTCCTCTTACTTGTTTCTTTTATTATTTTAGTATTTACCATAAAAAATATTTAACAAGTTAATTTTAAAAATTCATTTATTGCAAAAAAAAGTTTCATAATATAATTAAATTGAAGGATATAATAGTCATCACATTAGGTTAAAAGTATCTAAAACAATTGAAAAGCTCCTAGTTTCCAAACTACATAACATAAAAACTGTATAGATATGAACACAGAAGCACGTAGAAATTAATAATTGTTATTAATGACGCAAAATATCGGGTAAATCAATAATAAAAAATATACACGTGTTAGTCTAATTATCTAACATGAGCACAATGTAACGGAGGAACCAAAGGATCCGGAGTAATCTCTACCAGAAGTAATTGGAAGGTGATGAGCGTCTCCTGTATGAGAAGAAGCGTAAGGTCCACCATCAGATTTTCTTGTTTTTCAATCTATTATTTGATTTCTCTTACATTCGATGTTCTGATTTAGGTTGCAGAAGGAAATAAACAGAGCAAATGTAGGTGGCGTGAGTGGGTTGGGGGAGAGTGGGTGAAAAGGACGGTGGCTCTCGATTTATACTAATATTTCGGAAAAAAGTAGAGATCCAAGAGAGATATTGCGTCACGTTTCTCAACAAAAACATAATTTATCAATTTGTGGTGTGGTCGAGATGGATTTCTGGCCGGAGTTTATGGCTAGCAGCTGGGGAAAGGAGTTCGTCGCTGGCGGTTTCGGTGGCGTCGCCGGAATAATCTCCGGGTATCCATTGGATACATTGAGAATTCGGCAACAACAGAGCTCTAAATCGGGATCTGCCTTCACCATTCTGCGCCGTATGATCGCCGTCGAGGGTCCCACCTCGCTCTACAGAGGCATGGGCGCACCCTTGGCCTCTGTCACTTTTCAGGTTCTTTGCTTTCATGAATATATTCATTTTCATCCTCTCAATAATAACTGATCATTGTTGTTTGTTTTTGCAACAGAATGCTATGGTATTTCAGATATATGCCATACTCTCTCGATCCTTAGATTCCTCTCCTTCTAAGGAAGAGCTTCCTTCATACAGAGGAGTTGCTCTTGGAGGTTTTGGCACTGGGGCTGTGCAAAGCCTCATGCTTACCCCCGTTGAGCTCATCAAGATTCGCTTACAGCTTCAGCAGAGCAAGAGCGGTCCTATTAGCTTGGCTAAGAGTATCATCAAGAGAGAAGGGATTAAAGGGATCTACAAAGGCCTCACCATTACAGTGCTTAGAGATGCTCCAGCTCATGGTCTCTATTTCTGGACATATGAGTATGTACGTGAAAGACTCCATCCCGGCTGTAGAAAGAGTGGAGAAGAAACCCTCAGCACCATGCTCGTTGCAGGTGGGCTTGCTGGTGTGGCCAGTTGGGTTGCTTGTTATCCTCTTGATGTCGTTAAGACTAGGCTGCAACAAGGTCATGGGGCTTACCAGGGGATTGCAGATTGTTTCCGTAAGAGCATCACTCAGGAAGGCTATGGTGTTCTTTGGCGTGGCCTCGGCACTGCAGTTGCTAGGGCTTTTGTTGTCAATGGAGCTATTTTTGCTGCTTATGAGGTAGCCTTGAGGTGTTTATTCACTCAAAATTGCCATCCTTTGGAAGAGAGCGAGTGAAGACTCATGACTCTTAATGACTGATTGATTCTAGCTACTACATAGTTTGAGTTGGAAAACCGATCACAAACCCCAAAGAAAACACATCTTTGCTAATATGGTCTTGGTTAGATATCACATGATAAAAGAGTTCCAAGGATTACCCCTGATATGTTCTCACAGATGCTTCATCACTCTATATGGTATAGGTTTTTTATTTTATTCTGTTCATTGTCCTGTGTCAACATGTATAGCAGACTTCAGTTTCAGCATATAATTCGTTTTGAATCTCCTGGGGCTGGAAATTTTGGCATATGAAAATGATTTATAGGATATACAATAACAATATGCTAGAATTGTAGTGCTGATAAGTGTTCTGCTTCTTTGATTTGTGTCAATGTTATAATCAGAAACTTTGTTTGCTCATGCGCTTTCTCAATCTGTTAGTGTTCATTTGTAATAGGATCATTGTTAGGTATAAAAAGATACTATTAGTATTTTGTATCTCCTTGTAGAAGGGTCATGATCATGAATCTGGGCTTTGTATGTGGTCATTGGTTTACCAAGTTTTCTTATTAGTACTGCTGCAAGAAAGAACCAGATTATAGCAAGGATCTGTAAAACTTGGAAAATGAAAGATTAACTTTGCATTTAATTTCCCTAATTCCTTTGTTTTTGTTGCGTAACTTAACGTTAATCATCCTCTTAATGGATATGTTTTAAGTTCATTTGTGGATTTATCTACTACACATACTTGTTCGATCGTCTCTGCCCGATTTTAATTTTAGATTCACACAATAATTGCTTCTCAATTGTTATATTCTTTTAGTTACCCTACTCAATATTGATCCTTCACCATTATTGCTATGCAGAGTCTTAGCGTTGTATTATTCCTTGTGTATCAATTGTTTATTTTTATAAACGGTGGAAGTTCTAGACCTTTTGGCTCATAATCTCCTCTAGTTTCTGGAGCCAGTAGTTGATGATACTTGTTTAAAACATAAATCACTTCTTCCAAAAATTTGAACAAGTGATTTTAAACACTTTTTGGAGTGACTTAACTACTACACCAAAAGTCATTTGGTAATTGGTAATGTTTTATCAATTGTTAGAGTTATTATTATGCTCCCTTACATTATCATTATAGAAATTGAAGTGATTTCATGTTCTGCAATCTTTTAAAACCTTCCTTTGTTACTAAAGTAAGTCTTTCATTAGTTTGTTGAATTGTGTTAGTATTTTAACCTTACATAGTACTTTAATGAATATTTTACTAGATATGAACATTAGATATATAGTAAATATTTAGTTTATAGAATTCAATATATAGTTCCAAGTAGATATGCAATTTCGGTTAATTCGGTTCGGATCGGGTCGGAAAGTTTGGTTTTCGATTATCTCGGAAATCAAACATTATACCGAACTGAACCGAATTTCAAATCTGTTCGGTTCGGGTCAGTTTTCAAAAATTGTAGGTTTTTCAATTTTTGCCGAGAAAACCCGAACTGATTTCGAAATAACCAATAATTTCAGTTAAACTTCGGAATTTTTTTCCGAATTTACCGAGATTATCGGTTATTTTGGTTTTCGAGAACCGATTAAACTGATACCCGAGTACAAAACATGTATATCATGCATTACAAACCAGAACACATTCAATACATAATACAAGTATCAAAAACAGTTTGACACAATTAAAATCTCAAACATAATAAATTACACAATCCAACAATCACTAAACACAATACATCACAATACAAGTCTTAAACAGTTTACAACTTAAAGTCTTACAATTACACATAAGTGATGAACAAACCAAATTGGCAAATGGCAAGCATCACTTCTTCAACCTGAAATGGAAAAGGAACAAAAGATGACTAAGATGTCATAAGCAATATACTAAACTAAAGTACTAAACAACTAAAGTCCTAAGCAATACACTAAACTCTAAAGTCTAAACTACTAAAGTCATAAGCAATATACTAAACTACTAAAGTCTTAACTCCTAAGCAATACACTAAAGTCTAAAGTCTAAACTATTAAAGTCTACTCCTAAGCAATAAACTAAACTACTAAAGTAATAACAAAGTTACAAAATCATCAATGAAACATACTTAAAGATTCCAGACTTAGTGATTCCATGCCTAAAATTAACTACTAAAGTACTAAGTTTTTGGTAGATTTACTGATTCAAGTGTTCACTTTATTTCCCTGATGATTCATCAATGCATCAGCCTTAATCCATCCGATCAGTTGCAAAAACAAGAAAGAAGTTAGGCCGAACAAGTTAAGAGTATAAGGCTAAAACTTAAAAGTAAAACAATAGAGCAGACACCAAATTAATTTATCAACCTAAGGAGTCTTGAAATTCAAGTTCTTCAATCATTTGGTGTAGGTTTGCAAGTTTTTCAGACTGAAAAGTTGACCTCAACCATTGCTGCAAACAAACCAAAGCCTCCAACATGAAAGGACTCAAGCAACTTCTGTAAGGGTCTAATATGCGACCACTTGTACTAAAGGCTGACTCTAAAGCAACAGAGGACACCTGAAGGGCAAGAAAATCTCTTGCAAGCTCAGATAAAAGAGGATATTTAACATTGTTGCGCTTCCACCAGTGAAGGATATCAAACTCTAATCCGAAACTGTTTTTGACTCTTGAGACAAATTTTTCCAGCAAATAAATGTCATGTTTAGAACTAAACTCTTCATTTGCAGACTCATCCTCCATCTTTGTGTACAAAGAATCAAGCCTCTCATATCCATCATCATCTGGCAAATCAAACATCATACTAATACATTGCTCTGAGTCTGCTTCCGCACTTATGATGCCTCCACTACACGATGATCTTGTGCTTGAAAGTCTTGTAGCATACTCCTCATAGAATTTTCTCATGGCAGTTTTTATAGATGTCTTCAAATGTTCACTCTCCAAACTGCCTTTCCCATATAGTTTGTCAAAACACAAAGAAAAAAATTGCATCTTGTTTCTCGGATCCAAAATACTTGCAATTATAACTAATGGATTCATATTTATTAACCCATCCCAATACTTCTCAAACTTCCTCCTCATTTTTGTAGCTTCTGCACTTAGTATTGAATCTGGATTAGTTGATAGGGATATTAAATTCCTCTCAATTGTTACAATCTCATGGTAGCAATTTGAAGATGTTACTGACTAAGAAGCTGAAAAAGCTAAAGTGTAATTGAAGAAAATCTTCAAAAACTTAACAAATCTCTGAACTGAATCCCAATCAGATGAAATTGGTGGACTTACACGCTTCTCACCTTCCTCATCCTTGTCCATGAAGTATTCATTGCAAAGCTTATCCTCAGCCAGCATCTTCTCAAATCCAAGCCTTAGTTTCAAAGCAGTTGTCAACATTAGATAGGTTGAATTTCATCTTGTTGCACAATCCATTGACAAGCTACTCCTTATAACTTTTCCAGATAATACACAGGCCTAAAAGGAGTTTAATCTTGAACCAGAAGACCTTACATACTTCACAGCATTTCTAATTGCAGCAATGGAAGTTCTTGATGAAGTTAAACCATCTCTAACTATTAGGTTTAATATGTGAGCACATCAACGCATATGCAAGTACTCACCATCTCTAACTAATGCATAATGGATTTTCATTCTAAGTTTTTTTATGAACAACTCTAAAGATTTTTCGTTACCCTTAGCATTATGAACAGTTATTGTAAAAACACTCTCAATTCCCCACTCATCTAAACACTGACTTAAGTTATCTGCAATTGTCTCTCCTTTGTGGTCTAACACTGGCTTAAAGCTAATAATCCTTTTATGCATCTCCCAATTTGTATTAATCCAGTGACTTGTTACAACCATGTAACTACAAGCAGTTGTTGGAGCCACCCATATATCAGTAGTCAAGGAAACTCTCCTCTTATCACACCCAAACAACAACTTCAGTTTCTGTTTCTCTTCCATAAACATATTAAATATGTCTGTTGTTGATGTCTTCCTATAATGGACAGTGGAAGCATATTGTGACAAAACCTCCTAAATCCCTCTGATTCTACAAATGAGAAATGCAACTCTGACAATACTATCATTTCATTAACTGCACCATTAGTATCACTAGCTAGCACATTATCTGAGCCAGACTCTAATAATGCCTTGTAGAGCTTGCATCTTAAAATGTAATTCCTTATGGAACTTGTCCTTGTCTTCTTAGTGTCACACCCAATCTCTGCTCCACAATACTTGCAAGTGCAAACTGCCATTTTGTCTTCCTTCTGTGTGAAGTGTTGCCACACTTCAGCCCTGTGTCCACTCTTCTTTTTAGATTTGGGTGGCAGTTCAGCAGTTGATCTCTCAGTAGGTGCCCTCTTACGACTGTGCAAAGGTTCTCCATCTACCTCCTCCTCTCTAATGTCCTCATTGTTGTTTGATTGAGCATGAATGTTATACCATTTATAATTTTATTTTTAAACAAGGTGGTATAGGAATACCACCTTGAGTATTGATTACAATTATCTAACAACTTTTTATTCTTAATAATTGAGTATTGATTTCAATTATTTAACAACTTATTATTTCTAATTGAGTATGGATTAGGCTTGGAAAATATTCGGAGATACGTCGACTTGTTGGCCGCGCACAATCGCCGTTTGATTTTTCTTGTTTTAGGGTTAGCAGACAAATGATTTTAGGTTTAAAAATTTTCTTTTATACATATGGGTTAATCCGGTTAAATAATAACCAAACCGAATTACCCAATAACCGAACCCTATTTGAAAACGATTCCGAATCAAAACTAAAGTCATTCCGAATCGATTCCGAAAATTGAAATCTCGATTCGGTTTGGTTCGGAATTTTTCGGTTCGAAAAATAATCTCAGGCCTAGTTCCAAAGTTCTTTGTTAATAAGAAAAATTATTATATAAAAAAGTGCAAAATAAATGAGCTATTAAAATGAATTTTGATAAAATATGAGAATAAATTGAAATATCATATTGAAATATATAACTAAACAAATAAGAGAAGGAGAAAAAGCTTGGGATCAAGCCACAACCATTTAAAGAGGCAATATGAACATTTTAACTAAATAGACATTTATATAATGTGTGGCCTAAGAATCTAAGACACGTGCATTTTTGGATATAGAAGATAGATGTAATTTAGAGTTTAACTAAGCTTATCTAAATATTTTTAAAACTTGTCTAGGAAAAAGGCTTATTGTATCATTTGATATTCACCCAAGAACTTCAATATATTTACCATGTGGATTTAAATAACGTACAAAACAGTAGAAATCAATTGTTATTTAATTAGAGATGAAGTTTAAAATGATAGATTGACAACAAATACATCATAAAGAAGCATAATATTTGGAAAATATTTTAACAAAATTGCTTAAAACCAATAATTTATATATCTACTAGATGATTACCCACATAAACATACGGGTTTTTTTCATAATGTTTGTATTTAAAAAAAATTTAAATGTCTTTGCAACATTAAAATAAGCATTATTTTAAAATCTGACGCATATTCACTGTTGAAACGGTAAAATGGTGATCCGAAAAATAATGTTTCATACTTAAGTTTTTCGTCATGAAATCCACTAAAATCAGAAACCTACCATATACTCAGGACACAGATGAGTCAAAAATAAATATCAATTTAATAATATTTTACATACAAATAGGTTTGTGGCCTTTTATATTATAATTTATCATCGTCTTATTTATTTTGAAATTTGGAATTAAAAGTTTAAAATTTATTAGGAGTTTATATTTGGGTTCTTAAAAATCATAAATATAAGACATGTACCTTAAATTATGAGTTTTAATTTGTTTTCAAAAGTTTTGAGCAAATTGAAAGAAAACATAAATTGATTAATTGGTTAGATGAAATGATTAATTGTATTATGTTGTTCTTTTATTCTTGTTTTCCATTTTACCAGATGCATCAAAACAATACAACATAAGTTACTACATCCTTCAACAACCTAAAGTCTCTTATAACTCACATAACTATTATAAGCCTTCAACCCTCAACAATCTTCACACTCCAATAACTTAATTGTATATGTGACTTAAATAAAGAAAAGACCTCACCAAAGAAGCTTCCATGGAGTTAACAGAATGTAGTATGCAAAGTTGACAGTGAGGAAGAAAGTTCCAATAAGTAAAGAAAAAGCTAGTGGCACATGAAGCTTACATGAGTAAAGTTGAATCATAGTTACCAAATACGTGTAATCTCTTCTCTTTTCTACATTCATTCTTCTTTGTAGACTTCTAAAAAAATTGAGTTTTTCACGAAAGAAAAAAACATATACATACTAAGTATCATTTTATTAGAGATGTTATTGCTAATGGTGATGTTTGGGTTGAAAAGATTCATACTTCACAAAACATAGCTGACCTACTAACTAAATTAATACCTGGGTCAAGGTTTGCCAAAAGATTGGGACAGTTCAGGATAGTTTGAGATTGTCTAGATAAGTGTTTTCTTGCGAATGTATGAAATTCAAAACTTAAAAAAGTATCTATATTGAATTTTCTAAGTTCATAAGCTTTTACTTAGACCAGAGGCTAAAAGTTGTTTACTTGGACATAATAACCTAATCTGGTTTTGTATTTATCTAATACGAGTTTCTGTGAAGTTGTGTTCTTGGGTCTTAAGGTATCATACATGTACCAGGATTCTCATATGAAAAAATAAAACCAAGAGGCACTCAGTTTACTGTGTTTTAGTGACTTAAGGTAATATACAGGAGAGATCTAAAGGACAAGGAAGTACTTACCACCATAAGTATAGAGATACAGAAAGGACAGACTCAGAAGATCAAAGGCCAAAGTTGGATCTGTCATCTGCATGTCAAGAATTAAGAGCGATTAGTACTTGGTTCAAGGTAAAGAAGAAGAAGCAACACAGAAACTTAAAGGATCTGAAGATAGAAGAGTACTTAACTTCGGAAAGGTCTTCAGAAGCCGTCTTAGTCGTCTCTGTAAGCTAAAAAAGTTGCAAATACACAAAGAGTTGGTGTTAGTGGGAGAAGATAAGAAGAAAAGACAGAAGATTTCATTTTTGAGAGAACAAGAAAGTTAAAAGGTTTAGTTCAAGGAGAAGATGAAGGCAACTTACGTGTTTACAGAAGTAGGTTAAAGCTTGAAGATTGTAGGATGTGGGTTCTTCACCCCATGCCCAATGACACACTAGAAGCATGGCGAACGCAACTCGCACAGACGAGTAAGTCCATGTTGAAGACGTAACCCACCTCGAAGGCCAAAACACCAAGGTTGACAACCATCAGACGTCAACCAGACCATTGAACAGAATCCAAGGGGTACCCACACAAGAGGAAACTAATCAAACGCTGCTGCGCCAATTAGAAGAGCAAGAGAAAGAATTCCGAAAACTGAGGAGAAAATTTGAAGCGGTAATGACAACAAGCATGCGAAGAACCGTACTGTAAGTCCTAAATAGAAACCTCTTCAGCTCCACCGACGCCCCGACACCAACCCCAGACGGCGTACAAAGTCGTAAGTCAGACCACTGCATGGACATACCGCTACACCATAACCTCACCGACCAGAGCAAAGAGATAAGGGCACTGAAAGCCCAACTCCGGAAAATGAGCTCTATTGTTCATAAAGCCACAAGTTCGGCTCCAGAAATAGAGCGGGTCGTCGAAGAGACCCAGATAACTCCATTCACTATAAGAATAACATAAACCAAAATCAAACACACCGCAAAGATTAAGTTCTCAACATTCTAAGGGAACGCCGACCCTACTCACTATATGACGGCCTTCACGATCGCAATGGGATGCACCCAATTTACCAACGAAGAAAGGGATATTGGACTCTGCCAATTTTTTGTGGAAAACTTAGGATGAGTGGATCTTTCGTGGTTCTCCCACCTAGAAGCCAAGTCCATTGACAACTTCCAACAGTTATCAACGGCCTTTGTCAAACATTACTCCATGTTCATGGAGAAGAAGGCGTCAACTACCGACATGTGGTCGCTAAGCCAAGGACACCGAGAATCCCTCAGGGTATTCATAGAACGGTACAAGAAGTGGTGTCTAGAGTATCCATCTCTGACGAAACCGCCATCGCCGCGCTCAGAAATGCGCTTTGGTACGAATCTAGATTTCGCGAAGAACTACTACTAAACCAACCGCAAACCCTGGAAGACGCCATGCACAGAGCCAACTGCTTCATTGAAATGGAAGAAAAAAAGCCGCGATAGCGCGCAGACACACCAAAAACCACAGCGGGAAAGAAAAGGAAGAACAACTCGAACCCCAGCAGTTCTACGAGGGTCAAGCTAAAAACAAGAAAGGGAAACGACACACTAACTACCTCGTCGAAGAACGCAAACCACAAGCGAATCAAACAAGAGACAATGATCGCAATGCTTACTGCAAATTCCACAACCGGCAAGGTCATAGCACGGCTGACTGCCGCCACCAAAATGATACATTGCTTAAAAAGTACCAGGAAAGCCGGGGACAAGATGGGCAAACGCGACCAAACCAAACCCCCCGAGAAACTACAGAGAGCGCTCGCAAAACTATCAACCAAACCAGAACCGCGAAGTAAGAGGATGAAAAGAGAGACATGTCATCGGCGAAGACATGCCCCCCCCCCCCACACAGAAAAGATAACAGCAAAAGAGACGAAGGCGTCCCTAACCCCCGTCGCAAAATTTATGTTATCATGGGCGGAATCCAACGGTACAGAGATTCCATGCGGTCAGCCACGAGACCGGAAGTCCTAGTCCTTAACACAAGAGGGGCATCTACAAGCAGCCCGCTAAGACTCGGACCGATTCGATTCACCAGCGACGACCTAATAGGGATCAAAAGCATGCAAAAAGACTTCATCCTCGTAGAACTCGTCATCAAAGATTGCGAAGTAACCAGAATTCTCATCGACACAAGGAGTTCAGTAGATATAATCTTCAAGAGTACCCTCCACAAAATGGAGATTAGCGAGGAAGCTATCAAAAGAACCACACAGTCACTCACCAGCTTCGGCGGGGACTCGGTCAAAACCATCGGAACCATCAAGCTCCCAGTCTAAGTCGGCAGAAGCATCACGACCACCAAGTTTCAAGTGGTCGACAAACATCTGATCTTCAACGCCATCATGGGAACCCCTTGGCTCTCGAAAACCAAAGCCACAGTTTCCATCTTCCACCAGTGCGTTAAAATCCCGACAGCAAGAGGGCTTGTCACCCTCAGAAGCAACCAAAGAGCAGCGCAAACATGTTTCATCATCGAGCATAAAGCCCGTAAGAGCGCTTAATTATAGTAATTACAACTGGGACATGCCGAACAACCGAACATTCCCGAAGAACAAAAGAGCCGTGCGAAGTTATTGATCTGGTCAATATAAACGCCAAAAATCCTGAGATGCGTCGGGTTCAGTCACGAGCTCGATGAAGTAATCAGAGCATAATTAATGCCTTCTTGAAAGAAAACTCCGACTCTTTTGCATGGTCACTAGAATCCATGACAGGATTTGACCCAAGCATCACATACCATGAACTAAATTTCGATCCAACCTTCAAGCCGCTCATGAAAAAACGATGAAAGCTAGGACTAGAGAGGGCCCAAGCAGTGAACGACGAGGTAGAAAAACTGCTTTAAGCCGAATCCATAGCCGAGGTCAAGTACCCCGAATGGCTAGAAAACCCCGTCGTCGTGAAGAAAAAGAATGGCAAGTGGCGGGTTTGCGTCGATTTCACCAACCTGAACAAAGCGTGTCCAAAAGATAGCTATCCTCTCCCACACATTGATCGCCTCGTCGAAGCAACCGCCGGAAACGAACTACTTTCTTTCATGGACGCTTTCTCGGGCTATAACTAGATAATGATGCACCCCGACGACAGAGAGAAAACAGATTTCATCACAGACAAGGGGACGTACTGCTACAAAGTCATGCCGTTCAGGCTCAAAAACGCAGGAGCGATATATCAGAGGCTAGTCAATAGAATGTTCGCCGACCTACTAGACACGACTATGGAGGTATACATCGACTATATGCTGGTCAAATCGCTATCCAAAATTAACCATGTTGAACACCTAAGCTCCTGTTTTACCATCCTTAACCAATACGGAATGAAATGGAACCCCACTAAGTGCACGTTCGGCATAACATCGGGAGAATTCCTAGGCTACATCGTCACCCATTGGGGAATATAAGCAAAACCAAAGCTAATAAAGGCTCTCATTGACCTTCCCTCGTCAAAAAGCACACGGGAAGTACAAGGCTTGACCGGACGTGTCGCCGCACTGAACAGGTTTATATCAAAATCGACTGACATATGCCTTTTTACCAGCTACTTCGGGGCAACAAAAGGTTCGAGTATGACGAGAAGTGCGAACAAGCATTCAGAGAAATGAAGGAATACCTATCAACCCCACCGATACTAGCCAAGCCTGAAGACGGTGAAACCCTGTACCTCTACATATCAGTCTCCACTACCACCATCAGCGGCATCCTAGTCAGAGAAGATCGAGGCGAACAACAACCAATATTCTACACCAGAAAAACCATAGACGACGCAGAGATCCGTTACCCAACTATAGAGAAACTAGCTTATGCCATCGTCATTGCCGCCAGGAAGTTGCGACCCTACTTCCAATCATAATCTATCGCAGTCTTGACAGCTCAACCACTCTGCGCAATCCTACACAACCCAAGTCAATCAAGAAGGATGGTCAAGTGGGTCGTCGAACTCAGCGAGTACGACGTCGTTTTCAGGGGACGAACAAGCGCCAAATCACAAGTTTTTGCCGACTTCATCACTGAGCTCCCACATGAACTGATCGACGGGGCCAAAGGCCTATGGACCCTTCATGTCGATGGATCCTCTTGCTCTGGAGGATCGAGAATTGGAATACGGCTGGAATCCCCCGAAGGGGACATCCTAGAACAATTGTTCCGCCTCGGCTTCAATGCGTCGAACAACGAAGCAAATTATGAAGCCATTATCGATGGACTAAATTTAGCAAAAGGAATCAGGGCGAAGCAGATATGAGCTTTCTGTGACTCACAGCTCGTCGCCAGCCAATTCACCAGGGACTACGAAGCCAAGAGTGAACAGATGGACGCGTATCTACGAGTAGTTCAAAACCTGGCGAGAGAATTAGAACACGTTGAAATCATCAAGATCCGTAGAAGCAAAAACAAAATAGCCGACGCACTAGCAACCATGGCCTCCTTTAGCGACTCATACCTATGTTGAACCATTCCGGTATAAGAAATTAAAAAACCCAGCATCAGCCTGGATCTCATCTACTTCATAGAGGACCACGACATCACGGAAGACAACTTTGAATTTGGGGCAGATCACGAAGCTCCGACAATCGATTGGCGGGACAAAATAAAACTATACATAGCTGATGGCACCTTACCAGAAGACAAATGGGCAACACGACGACTAAAGGCCAAGGTCGCCCACTACATGATGATGGATGGACATCTCCTACGATGAAGCTCCGATAGTCGATTGGCGGTACTAAATAAAACTCTACATAGATGATGGACGCATCATCCGCAAAACACACGACAGATCAGGAGGAAACCACTCCAACGAACGAGCTTTAGCACTCAATATAAAAAAGCATGGCCACTTTTGGCCCACCATGATCGCCGACTGCCATAAGTACACTCTAAAGTGCGAACAATGCCAACGTCATGCCCCAACCACACACCAACCTACAGAGCTCCTGTGAACATCAGCATCCCCCTACCCTTTCATGCGATGGGCGATTGACATCGTTGGGCCCAAGCCCTCCTCATGGGGACATAAATTCCTTCTCTTCATGATGAACTACTTCACCAAATGGGTCGAGGCCAAATCTTACGCAGAAATACACGACACCAAAGTGCAAAACTTCATGTGGAAGTACATTATATACCAGCACAGACTACCCTACGAGATCGTCACTAACAAGGGGACGCAATTCTGCTCCCACAAATTCAAGGACTTCTGTGCCAAATGGAAGATTCGACTGAGCCACTCAACCCTACGGTATTCTCAAGGCAACGGTCAAGCCGAAGAGACAAACAAAACCATCATCGACAGACTAAAAAAGAGACTAGAGAGAACTAAAGGACTACAGGCCGACCAACTCGACAAAGTCCTTTGGTCGCACCGAACGACACCCCGAAGAGTGAGGAATCAAACATATTTCTCCCTCGCACACGGGATAGAAGTGATGGTCCCCTCCAAAGTCAACGTCTACAGCCTAAGAAGATTCAAACTCCCGGAGAACACCATGTTGCACGACAGACTCGACAAGGGCGAGGAAACACGAGACCGAGCCCTCATGCGGATCCATAACTACCAACAAGCCGCAGTGAGGTACTACAACAAAAATGTCAATGTTAGAAGGTTCTATGAAGGCCACCTGATCCTACGCCACGTCTTCGACAACACCAAGGAATACCGCGCATGCAAGCTAGGTGTCAAATGGGAAGGCTCGTATCAGATTGTTAAGGTCGTCAAACCAGGCGTCTACCAACTAGCTGACCTAGACAGTACAATGCAATCGATATTCTGGAACGCGCAACACCTCAAGCTCTACCACTACTAACTCAGGTATAATCGCACCATGAACTACGAATGGCTTGATCCCTCTATAATGGGTACGTAGGCAGCCCACAATAAGGGTCCAACTGTAAAAAAAAGGTAGGGTGGAATAGACGCCCTCATTACCTCTCTTTATTAGATATAAATTCAAGTCAATATCGATTGGTTTATTCAAAGAGCAGACATACACCAAAAATCCAAGCCGACGCTCGCCAAGAAGAACCTCATTAAAAATAAAGTAAACAAAATCTAGGCCTAAGCTCGCTGAGCCGCACCTCGTAAAAAGTATAAACTCGAGCCCATACTCGTAGTGAAATCCTAGCTAGATGCTCGCTATGGGAATAAGGAACAAATAAGCAATGCCACTTGCACTTGAAAAGCCAAGTAATGTACTTGCACCTCCTAGCGTACTTCAATCACTAAGTAAGTCGAGCCCAGACTCGCCAGATCGTCAACTACCTAGGAACAAACATGGGAAGCCAAGGTTAACGCAATCTCGCACCTCTACAACTTCACTCAGCAACCACCCGTCGAGAAATGAAAAGCTTAACGAGCAAAAACGACGAACTTCAAATGCCAATCACTTTCCATTAAATGAAAAAGTTTTATGTTGACGCCAAAATGGCCCAGAAAATACAATAAAACGAATCCTAAAAATGAAAACAAAAACTAAACTAAAACAGGCGTTTTGATCCACGGCCGCACCATCCACCACAACAGGCTAAATCGACGAAGCTTGGTCATCAACCGCCTGCGGAGCTTCGTCGGAGAGCCTCGACGGACCAACAAGATCATTGTCAGTAAGCTCAATTACCTCCATCTTCTCATGAACTTCTTGCTTAGCCGCGAGCTGCTCTCCCAGCGACTCAAGCAACAAGTCTGGTACCACCTCACCAAAGCCCTTTACCATGTCAAAAGGCTCTGCAGACCTTTTGTAACACGAGATGGCTTCATCTAGAGGTTGTACTGCGCGCTTCTCCTCATAGTGCTGACGAACCTTAGCAAAGCGCTCGTCAACAGTCGCCTTCCACGACCTTCTCCTTAACGTGAAAATTGAACTTCCTCAGCACGTGGGATCGTTCCTTATTGGCGTTGTCATAACAAGTGACGGACGTGACGTTCTGCTCTCGCAACTTCCTGATCTCAGCTTCGAGCTTGGCGTTACGAGTAACAAGCCCCTCCTTCTCAACCTTTAAAGCTTCGCATTCCATCATAGCAAGCTTCACGTGCTCAGTAGCTCTCTCAGCCAGCGAATGTCCTTCCTTCGCTTGAGCGTCGAGCGTTGCTCGTACATTCGCCAAATCCTTGGCCCTCTTCTTCTCGTTCATATATAGTTTATGGAACTTATCTTCGTAACTAGTCATGTGGATCGTTGCTTCGCGGGCCAGCCTCACCTTTAACTTGAACCACCTGAACATATCGTTCGCACGCATCCCCGTCTGAACAAAATATAAATATTAGTGCGACGAAGCAACATACAAAGAAAGATCTTACGTTTAAATACCTTGACATAAGACGCAACAAATTTTTCGAACAACTCCACCATCTTATCAGCTTGCTCATCCTCCACAAAAGATCCAAGGGGAATTAGCCGACGGACCAAGTCCCCGCAAGCAGCAGCATCACCATACATCCTGAGGACGTCGTCGTAGTGGAAATCCGAAGGCATCTTCTCGGCGTCATCTCTGTAACGATCCGTCATAAGTATATCTCCTTCTTTGTCTTCCATTTTGAAGCCCCCATCCTTACCTTTAGAGTCCAACTTCTCGCCCCCTTCATTTACCTTGACAATGGCTCGGTCGAGATCTAAAGCTTCTTCACCTGTGCTCCCTACAGGCGCAATAGGAGGATTGCACTCAGGATCAGTGATGACGGTCAACGCATTATAAGCTCTCTTCTGCACTGTTAATTTTTCAGACGGCTTCCTCTTCCTTTTTGCAGGAGCCTCGACAATTCTTTTCCCGGCTGCATTGGCAGTAAGAGGCACCAGAACAGGTTCCACAACTGGCTTCGACGCCCCAACCGTTGTCTTAGCCACCAGGATCTAGGAACTCTCAGGTACTTTGGGTACCACAACCGTCCCTATAAGCTTCGCAACAACATCAGCCTGTTTCTTCAAAGCCGCAGCCTTAAGCTCCTCAACAAAGTTCCCCGACATTATCCTCTGACGAACGATAAGACAATGATCCCAATCAACTGGAAGAGGAATCTAGTTAGTTAGAATGCTAACATAACACGTCCGTAGCCGCGGTAAGACAACTTACCACGAGAGAAACGACGACGGTGCTCGTTGACTTTCTTCCGGTGATCTGCTCCCACAAGGTCACCCCCAAAGCCTTTATTCTCCTAACGTTATCAAAGAAACCAGGAGGGTAGTTTTTTATAGGAAACGGGAGATTTGCACAAACAATAACAAGAGTAAGAATAAGTGAAAAGACACAGGATCGACGTGAGACTCTACCAATCTCCATTATCTATCTCATGGAATAGTTGTAACCGTAGGCCAGAACATAAGCCTCATTAACTTTCACGTAAAACCACATACGCCTCCTATTCTAGATCTTCTTCTTTGTCCTGTCAATGACCTTAATGTGATTCTTGAAAGTGACCTTAATGTGATTCTTGCAAGTGACCCCGAGTTCGGCGGCCAGAACAAGGATCCCAACTAATGTGCAAAAATGTTGCGACTTTATTCTGAGAAATAGCCAGGTGCAGCTTTACACAATAAGCGATAATCGCTTTCGGGAGAGGAAACCACATATGCGCGTCAAGGAAGTAGTCTTCAAAGACGGTGAAGTAACCCTATGGAGGGTACCACTGCCTTTCCTGAGGACCTGGGACCCTGAATACTAAGTTGGGGTCTTTGAAGCCGCACTTCCTTGCCAACTTCAGAAGTTACTCTTTTCTCATAATAGAGGACGGAACCCCAATTATTCTATCAATCTTAGTA
>OVBE01006127.1:0-20405 GCA_900406425.1 Iberis pinnata | reverse complement strand
CTTTACATTGATTGCATTTTTACCTTTTCTTGCTTTTACTCTGTTTTGCATCCAATACATCTATATTGCTTAGTACGCTCCCATTATGGATTGACAAAAGCCCATCATCATATATACTACAACGATGGGTTAATTGATAACCCAGGGACCCAAAATCCCTACTATCACTGACTCGCAGAAGAAGCTCGCAGGTTTACAAAGAAGTGCACGATCGGGAAAAGAAGTGCCCGATCGAGCATTCTCCTGGAATACCAGAGAACAAGTAGAAAATTTCCAAAATTTGCAATCAAGTCCTAAAGTTTACCCCAATTTTCCTATTTCAGTTATTTTACTTTTTTTTAGCCTATAAATACATTATGTTTTAGGTTTTTAGAACTTAAGCTTTATTTTATTTCTGAGAGAATTACTGAGGGAGACGAGATTGTAAAACTTTGTATTTGGGAGAAGATTTCTAAACCCTTTTATATATCTATATTTAATTTAAATATGTGTTCTTCTTTGATATTGAATTGTGATTGCATGTCAATGTCTGAGTAGTTCCATAGTTAGGTTTTAGGATTTCCCGAGAAATCAGGATTTGATTGTTAGATTTGTCATAAAAGGATAATAATTGTTAGGTTCTTAGTCTAGACTTGTTATTAATGCTTGAATTAAATTGGCCATTTAGTTCATTGATATTAGGTTGATAAACACAAAGGAATTTGGTTTAGAGATCTGACATAGTCTATATGAAGAAGTGATTTTGCTTGCGGGAGTATTGTCTTGATTGCTTATGAACAATTGAATTTGATATGTAATGCATGTTCTGTTATTTAAAAGACGGCGGGAGTTTGTCTCTGATAATTTGAGCATAGGGTTTAATACTCCGGGAGGAGATTATTCTATATCTGTCTTTCATGTCGAGAACTATTTTCAAAGAAAATCTCTCCATGATAAATTGACTTTCAATCCTAATTACCTGTGGTTTCCTTGATGCCTGACGCTTTTACTTTATAGTTTTAAACCGTTTTCTATTTATCGTTTTGATTCGCTACAAACACTCTTACTTATTTCTGCTTTAGCTTGATTTGAAACTAAGACTGAAACGTGTACTTCTGGTCTTTGTGGATTCGATACCCTATACTTATCAGCATCGACCATCATACCTTCAGCTGCAATCTCATGACATATGAGACTCAGTGCCTCGACATGTTCCATGATGGGTTTTAAGTCCACCATCTTGAAGTCCAAGAACTTTGCGACGATAAATTTCTGACAACCAGCATCGTCAGATTTGTACTTCTTCTCTAAGGCCATACAGAGTTCCTTAGAGGTCTGTGCTTCCTGACTGTACACTATGTACAGTGGATCAATGAGGCGGCCTAAGATCCAGCCTTGACAGACGAAGTCATGGTGCTTCCAGTCATCAACACCTTTTTGGACGTAGGCATCAGTATTCCCAAGAGGAACGATCGGTGGATCGGTCATTAGGAATTTATCAGCATGCATATTGCTCAAGTAGAAGAGCATCTTGTTTTGCCACATCTTGAAGTTGGTTCCGTCGAATTTCTCAGGCAGTAGCCCTTGCGCCATTGCCTTTGCGGCATGCATTCCGTCGAAAGCATCTTTCGGAGGCGAAGTCTTGGCCTTATCGGCAGACTCATCAATATGTTCATCAATATGGACAGTTTCAGTATTCCCGGTTGTCATCTGTAAGACAGAAACCGAAAACTATCAGTAAAATTTCACGGAAACGTTTTTAAACGATCGCGAAATAGTAAAAACGTTTTAAACGGTTAAAACCAAAATCCGATATAAGCGGTAGCTATAGAGCGGATTTTTAGAATTAAGATTGTAGGGACCGTAAAACCGGATTTAGTTATAAACTAAATTTAAAACGTTTAACAATCTTAAACCGAACGGAGTCGAGTGGAAACTCTTTTCTTAATTCTAAAAATTGCTCGTAGTAAGACGGTTTACCGCAATTTCAGAATCCCAGGATACAATCGTTCCACGTCTTTATTAAGTCTTACTCTTAATAAAGCCTATCGACCTTAGTCTTTATGAATATTCCCGAGATTTTGGAAACGGGGTATTATTGGAACAACTTTTGTAGATTTCTAGAGCTGGCCGAACTGGAGTTGGACCGAGAAAACACGCTTGGGCCGAGCCTTAATAAAAATTTATCCCAAAAGATTAGGCCCGAGACCCGAGACATTCGGCCCGAGGCTTGCGCCGTGCCGAGCCAAGCCGGCCGGCGGCGCGCGTGCACGTGTGGTACTCTTCTCTCACTTCCACCGTGCATAGTGTCCCTTTGCTACTCACTTGTATACCTTACATGAATAATCTCTATATATTCCACTTGAAAAAAGTTTTCCCAAGCAATGTGGGACAAAATAACTTTAGTTAATTTTGTTGACTTTTAGTGTGTTCAAGTAATACACTTTGACCTCATATTTCTCATTCAATATAAATCCAAATTTAGCATGTGAATATTCAAAGTTATAGTCCAAACTACAACATATTCAATGCAACTATAATCCGACGATTCCGGGCAATGACCTTGCCGTAAAATTCGCCGAAAAAGTGACAAAAGTCACTTGTCATTATTTGAGTTCCAACAATTTAGAGACAAGGATACCAGGTTTATTTCCAGAAGTGAGATCATAAGGATAGAATTGTTCGTGTTTTTGCCACTGAAAACGTTTAAACAAAGAAAATTTTTTTGAGCAACAACCTTTTACGTAGTGTAGATTGGTGACTCTAATACCATTTTAAACTTTAGAGTGACTAACAAAATAGGTTTTCCTTAACTTGAATTTGGTTACTGAGTGATGTGATGTTATGTACTCGACAATAATACAGACAATGTACAGAGATGTACATATCAATTTGGCGAGGCCCATTAGCCCAATAAAAACAAAAAATGCATCAAGTGAACTTAGAATAAAAGGGATTAGTTAACTTGTTTATTGGGTTTATATCAGAATAATCAACCAAGGCCAAGAAGAGAAACTCAAGATGTAAGTTATATACATCTATTACACCACATAGCTCCAATGGTTAAGAATATTATCTCTTACAGTTAAAAAAGAGGTAAAGAAGCTGATCATACATGAATGGATGTTCTAAGTCAATTCGTAAAAGTCAGCCAAGTATGTCAAAGCTTCAAAGTTGTTGCTGCATACCTTCCATAATGCAGAAACTTCTCCTTTCGAAACAGTTCCCAAGTTTTCGCAACTGTCCATGAACTCAAAGAGGTTTGAATAGAAAGAATCATAATTCATCACAATGAATGGTACCGGTAATACAGATCCAATCCTTCTGAGCTGAAGCAATGTCAAAATCTCAAACATCTCATCGAGCGTGCCAATCCCACCTGGGAGTGCAATTACAGCGGTCTTATCGGAAACAATGTTTCTAACCACTGCATCAACCAATCCATGTTTTCTCGCTGAGAAAAACCTAAACATATACATATCAATTGCAAATTCTAGGGGGAATCAGAGTAAGAAGTGGCTACTTTAACGGGTTACCTGCAAGTATGGTAATTCTGAGGAGGGAGATAAGGATGAAATTTTGAGGCAGTCCATTCACCAGCTTCTTTTTCTATTTTGATGCCACCAACCGGTTTCTCAGCTTCCAAAGCACCTTTAGTAACAGCATCCATAAGTCCTGGTCCAGCTCCAGACCATGTAGTACAGTCCAACAGATTTGCTGCCTAATAATAATATACACACAACTCTGAAAATTCGATACTGTAAAATGGAGAATTTACGAGTCTAATACTTACTTTTCTGCTTAACTCTTGAGCCTGTAGGTAATGTGAATGGTGTGGTGGGATTCTGGCAGAACCTAAGTACAAAATCCCTCTCCCAAGCCTATGAACGAGATCGAAGCAAATCTCTAGCTCTTTCTTAACCTTTTTAAGCAAAGAGATTGGAGATACAGTGAGCTTTTTACATACTTCCTCATCAATTGAACAATAAAAAAGGCCAATACAGATGAAACCAAAAGTTTCAGTTGAAATCCTAGATTTTAGTTGTTACCTCAGACGGACTACTTCTCTCAACAAAGATCTCAGACCTGCAATTCAGAGCTCGAGCTGTGTTTGTCCTGATTGGCTGAACAGGTTTCTTTTTCAGACAACCTGGATCTCTCTCAGGCAGTTTGGGTGTTCGTAAAGGAGAGATCTTGGGGAATAATTGAAGATTCCAAGGGGAACTTAACATCCAAACCCCCATCTCCTGATGTACCGAAACTAACTCAATTCAATTAGTCGTCCCTCGAATTATTCGGGTCATAAGGATCCGAATTACAACTAACGGATATATGGCTATTCCGCAAATATTCCGATTTAAGAATTTTTTCAAGAGATTTTTCGCTATTTAGGATTTTTTTTTTTTGTATTAGAATATTTTGTGCAGTTTATGTTGGTTTTGGCTCTGTTTATGCAGCTGCTTCAAACTCACAATTGATTTATGGTTTAGGAATAAAATTAAGGGAGGTGTATTGAATGCGGAATTTGGAATGAATTATGTTAAATTGACAAATTCACTATAATTCAAACATAAATTTTAAAATGTCTTACGAAATTCACTGTTATTGAATTATTAATTTTAAAAAGACTCGTGAAATCCACTATTGTTAGAAATATTTTAAGTAGTGGATTTCTTGGAATTCCAATGGATTATCTTAAATAAAAATACAAAATCTCAAATTTATGGTTTTAACTGGGATTGTAGATAATTTTAAAATAAATCACATGAATTTTTTAATTCATCTAAAATCATATAAAGCTCACTAAAACTCAAGTCACTTCAAATCATAAAAAATATTTGTTTGAATACACCTCATAATTGCACGTTAAATTAAACTGAGAAGTGAAGCTGGAAAGTTTTGGAGCTCATCTTCAACCTCAAGCGATGGAGAGTAGATGCAAAGAATTACGCGTGCATGAAGATTTTCGTAAAGATGTGGCTTTATCTTTATTTCTTTGATTTCCTTTATTTTTGTCTACTGGTTTTTATATTTTCTTATAGGAATAGGTTTTAGCTTTACTCAACACTATATATATATATATATATATATACATATATATGTCGTGATTATTTATTTTACTTTTTTATGTTGGTTTTATAATATAATTAGGATTTTAAAAAATTCTCTCTCTATATCTCGGATAAAACCTTGCGTCCTCAACGCGTTAAAGATCGCTTAGCTTCTTGTGAGTTTTCAGACTAAACAAGAAACTTTGGACAATCGTAGCTTGAGCTACATCAGTTGGTATCACATTTCAGGCCAGGGGCGAATCCAGCCCTATATTTTTATGGGGCACATATATAAATTATTAAGAAAAATGGGGGCATAACTATAAATTAAGCAAACATATCATTTGATTTGGGTTAGAATTTTGCATTATTTTTATAAAATTGTGGGGGCACGTGCACTCGTACCCATTAATGTACCTTCGCCCCTGTTTCAGGCCGTTTTGAATACAAGGGGAAAAGCAAAGCTACTTCAAAGCCCTTATGAAAGGTTTGAGCATTCTTCACCCTAGAGCTTAAAGAGAAAGGAATAGAGGCTGTAAAGGATGTGTTGACTGTTGAGTAAGGTTCTGAAGCTGAAGATGTCTCGTTGTGGAGCTTGTTATAGAGCATTTAATGATGATCCAACCTCAACTAAGGAGGTAAGTTCGTCAAGCTAGTGACGTTAAACAAGCGTTGAGTGGGAGGCAACCCACTAATTGATATTTTAGATTAGCTTTTTTTCCAGTTTTGAGTCTCAGTTTATTTTTGTTTACTAATCTATTGATTTTCAGTTTGAAGTTCTTTGTGCCTTAGGATGATTTTCAGGTGATTTTTCTTCTTTACTAATGAAGAACCTATTAATCTATGACAAAACGATTACTCTACCGTTGTTTATAATTGCTCGCCTTTCCAGAACGATCGTTCTTCTGTGGAATGATCGATCTATTAAAATGGGTATTCTGTAAAATATAGAATGATTGTTATTGTGTAGAACGACCGTTCTAATCAACATCAGTTGTCGGAGAAGAATGATCATTCCCAAGTCTCTATAAAAATTCACTTGCAGAGAACGATCATTCCATCAAAGAATGGTCGTTCTTCTTCTCAGGTAAGTATTGAAATTCACTTTGAACTCATGTTTTTGTTAATGTCTTTTAGTCAAATCTTATTCCTTCTCTTGAATTTATTTTCACCTTGGGACGGTGTGAAGTAAGTCTGGGGGATGATATATATCTACTAACTATTTTTTATGTTGTATTGGATGTTTTGTCATTTTGATGATATTTTTCATAAAATTTCGTTTTTGATTTAGTTAAGTCTAATCGATTCGAATGAACTATGACCAGTATATCTGATGATTACTAGCCTAGCGTGAGTCTACACCTATTTTTTATTGATTGATGAGGTTAGATTAGCTGTCGTGCTTGATTTAGAACCTTTTTATTGACAAAAGTAAATTTGAATGTAACTGCAATGAACTACGGGATGGAAGCATTTACCTCCAATCTTCTGCCTCCAACTTCACCATCAAAGCTTTAATTGGATTGTTAGTTTCTCAACCTTGTTGTTCTTTTCTTTTGCTTTCAGGATTGACATTAATTATCTTATTTGACTGGTTGTATTTTCTATTAAGAAACACTTTACTTTGGAATTTATTTAGTTCAACTATCCTTTTGCGTAGTCCGTGTATCGTTTATAATCAAAATAGATTTGAAAGGAATAGGCACATGGTAGAGTTATATAGAGCAATATAGGAAAATAAAACTATGAAAAAGGCATGCAGTCTTAGTTAATTGATACAAATTGGCTATGTAATAGCCAAATCGAAGAAAACCATAAAGGCTGAGTTAAAGCTTAACAAAAGGCAAACTATGTGCTTTTGAAAGTTCATATCTTTTGGATTGTTAATGATTCAATGCTAGCTCTAATCTTATGTGATTTAACTTGATCTTAAATTCTCTTATATGGTGTTGGCATGCTTTGAGCTAGGTAGTTTTCCTTTCAGACCTCTGTAAAACCATGAGTTGTTCAGTAGGATCCCCCTTCTCCTTCCCTTTAAAAGGTAAAAGAATGATTGAACATCGGATCTTGAAATCCGTTTCCTCATTCCATAAAACCTTATTTTAAAGAAAAAAACAATGCGAAAGCAAAGCTTAGAAAACAAAGAGAGAAAGAAAGCAGAAAAGAAAAGAATAAAAGAAGTGAGAAAAGGAGACGGAAAGGGATCTGAAGTGGTTGATGCTACATTTAGTATGGGGACTATGAAAGAAAGGTACTTTGGTGCGCTGATCGATACCCTATAGTGAAGAATGCACCTATTTATACATAAATAAATTTAGAGCAGGAGGCATGTTGATTAGCTAAGTGGTGTATGTTTTGGATATGATAGCTATCTTTGATTGGTGTCTTTGGATTAAAGTATTTAGACTTGAGGTTACTGAGATTCTGCGAGTTCATGTGTGATCCTTTTCAAACATCTTCACCAGATTTGGTCTTGCTTTACTTCAAGACAAGCAAAAGATCTAAGTCTGGAGGAGTTGATATTACTCGATTTTAACGCTTTATAGCGGGGATTTGTGTTTGCTAATAAGCGTTATCCGAGCATTTCCTTGCAATTTTGGTGTCTTTTACAGGTTCTAGGTGTTCGGATCATTTTGGAACAAAAAGATAGATTTCTTCACAAAATGGAGGCAAATTGACATATGCAGATGTAGAGTCCAACAGAAGAGTCAAAAGTTTGCCAACTTTTGAAGATGTTCTCACCGTTAGATCAATCTGAAATTGGGACACAAGATAATCACTTGAATTAGAATTCATATGAAGGTGGTTTGAAGTCCATCTAACGCTATAAAAGCCTTTGGTTTGGTTTTATTTTCATTATGCTTTATTATATTCTAAGTTTTACTGAGGGAGAAAAATTACAGAAGCCTTTCGTGGAGAAGTTCTTCTGAACCCTTGTATTATATTCAATATTTATTTTATGCTTTTAATTACATGTTCTTCTTTGATAATGATTTGTGTTTACTTTTTAATGTCTTAGTAGTTCCATAGTTAGGTTTTAGGGCTTCTCAGGGAAACCAGATTTGATAGTTAGGGTTATCATAAAGGATTGAGATTGTGAGGTGATTAGTCTAAACTTGTTCTTAATGCTTGAATTAAACTGGCCGCTTAGTTCATTGATATTAGATTGATAAACGAAAAATTTTTTGGTTTAGAAGTCTGATCTAGTCTACATTAATAATTGTTCTTGCTTGCGAGAATATTATCTTGAATGCTTATGAACATATTAAATTTGATCATAATGATTAATATGTTTTTTGTAGTGTAGATTTAAAAATTAAATGTTAAGCCTATTATTACGCGACCGACTTTTTCTATATGCTTGCATATACTACTCTTATTGAAACTGATGATCAGCTTGTGTCGTGGTTCCTTGGCAGTTTGAAACCGCAACTTCAGTTTGCTTGAAATTAATTCAACTTGGTGTTAGTGTCCAAAGCTCATCAACGAGCGTTGGCTATGGGGATGAAATTTTTTTCGTCATGGTCGTCAATGAACTCACGTGCTCGTCTTCAGTTGACTTCCACATATCCTGCTACAAGAACCATCTCGGATGCATCACTAACTAAACTTTTGCAAACTCAGTCGCCACAACTTGAGTCCATTGCCAACTCACGTCAACCTCGCACTAGTGCTTTACGAGGTTTTAATTATGGGGAACTAGGTCACCGACAAACAACCTACCCAAAAAATCATCGCGGCCTTCTCTCACAAGAAACAGATCCCCAAGTTGAGCCTCTTTACGATGATGACGACATAGCTAAAGACATACTTGAAGAAGAGATGATTCACAATGATACATGACATGCATTAGTTATTCGTCGTAACTTCCTTGTCCCAAAATTTCTTGATTAATCATGGTTGGTCACTAACTTGTTTCATTCTTCTTGCTCTATTAACAATTGTGC
This sequence comes from Iberis pinnata, assembly GCA_900406425.1. Classification (NCBI taxonomy): domain Eukaryota; kingdom Viridiplantae; phylum Streptophyta; class Magnoliopsida; order Brassicales; family Brassicaceae; genus Iberis; species Iberis pinnata. The sequence goes on along the minus strand of OVBE01006127.1, from coordinate 11,428 downwards.
GTGTAAATTGATCATTATTTGGGAAGTTGCGCCAATGTTGTGTCCAAAGAAAAATTGAACAAGCTCCATCTTCAAACAAAACCCCATCCACCCCCTTACAAGCTTGCATGGCTTAAAAATGGAACTGAAGTGGCAGTGGGACATCGCGTCCACCTTTCTTTCTCCATTGGATCTTACCATGATTCGGTCTCATGTGATGTGGTGCTTATGGATGCTTTTCATATACTCTTAGGCCTTCCTTGGCTGTTTGACTGTAACACATTGCAATAAGGATGCGATAACACATATAATTTTGTGGTTAACTCAAAAACTATAACCTTGTTTCCATCTCACGAAAGCTCAGTTGAGATTTTGCTTGTTACGCCAAATTAACATGATACTTCTCTTCAACCGCTTTCACTCCTCACGCTACCTAAGGCTACCTTCGAAGCTAAAATTCCGACATCCAAGTTCATTTGGGCTTTGGTCTCATGACCATCTTTGTCCGCGACCACGTCTTATTTGGCCCCACCAGCCTTTCAAGATTTACTTCGTAAATTTGACGATGTCTTTCCGACTGAGTTACCTCAGGGACTTTCGCCTTTGTGTGACATGCAATAAAAGATTGACTTGATCCTGAGTGCTTCATTGCCTAATAGACTGCATTACCATATGAGTCCGCATGAACACGATGAGTTGCCACGTCAGGTTGAAGACTGCTCCGAAAAGGGCATGTGCATGAGAGTCTTATCCCTACGAAATTAATTGGTTTATTGATCCCAAAGAAATATGGTTCTTGGCGTATGTGTGTGGATAGTGGCGCTATTCAAAAATGGTGGGAACCGAAATTCGCACTGTCGATTTTTGTTAGTCACGAAAAATCAGAGAGAACTTTAACTTTTCAGAGATCCCAGATTTCTGTGAGTCAAACGATTTAAGATCAGAGTACAAAAATAATTTATACGTAAACGAATTTAAGAATACGAAAAGAGGGAAAATAAATCTTATTCCAAATCTCTTGAGCGTGTTACAATCAGGCAATAGCCTTGACCGCAAGAACAATCAACGAATATCCTAGAACTAACGACAAAGATTGAATAACCCAAACGAGTCACAGCTAACTAGCAAGAACGGAAAAGTAATCTAAAACCCTAGATATTTCTGTTGTAGATAGAGTTGAACATGTCTTGAACCATCTCTTGATTTTTCTTATATAGACTTTGAAATTGTTTCATCTTCCTTTTCCGTCTTTCGTTCCTTTACGGAAATCTTCCTTTCTTGATGGATTCTTCTGCGAACATCTTCCTTTTCTGGATTTCTTCCATTTCCTCTAGGCATGCAGAACAAGCTACGACCGACATTACGTTTGGGCTTGATTCTTAGTCAGAATCGTAAGTGGGCCGTTTCCGTGTTTTAGGCCATGTCGGGACGTTTTACAAGTTACACGATTCTAACGTGTATTATCGAGAGAACGAACATTCGCGTAACAACACGAGCGATACTTTTACGAATATATCATAAATAGGATGACATCAGTGTTTAAGTTAACCACATATCATTTTTCATGTGCGGTTAATACGAAACGATTTTACGATTCTTTAGCGAATCGTAGGAAGTCTATGTAAGAAAGGAACGGGTTTTACGGTTTTTATCGTAAAACCTTAACAGAGATTCGGAATAATACAAAAAAAGAGATGATTCATTCGGAATGATACGAAGGACACGTATGGTTCATCTCGCCAGTTGACAAAACAAATTTTCTGATTCATCTCGCCAACTGGCGAGGTGAATTCCTTGTCTGAATTCATCTTTCCAGTTGGAGAGATGAATTTCTTGCCAGAATTCATCTCACCAGTTGGCGAGATGAATTCCCCGATTTGTCTCGCCAACTGGTGAGATGAGTTTCTTATCCAAATTCATCTTGCAAACTGGCGAGATGAATTTCTTGTCCGAATTCATCTCGCAAACTAGCGAGATGAATTTCTTGTCCGAATTCATCTCTCCAGTTGGCGAGATAAATTTCTTGTGGATGTTTGAAGATGTTCCCATGGATGGATGATGCTGAAATTTTGACACAAGATAGCCTCGTGAGCTAGCTTTTGTATGCAAGCGGTTTTGAGTCAATTGGTTGTTGCAATCACGAGTTACAACAATTTTATCGAAGACTGGTCATTCATCTCGCCAGTTGGCGAGATGAAATTGTTTGTGAGATCCAGGTCGCCAATTTGTGAGATGAACACTTAAATTTTGACACAATATAGGCTTGTGAGGTAAATTTCATATGGAAGTTGTTTCAAGTCAATCCATTGTCGCAATCAGGAGTTACGAGAATTTTACCGGAGACTGGTCATTCATCCGCCAATTGGTGAGATGAATTATTTGTACAAATTCATCTCATCACGTGGATGCTAAAACCCACAACGTAATTTTTATCAAGTTGATCTTAATGAGAAATTCGTTTGTTTTTGTTAAATGAGGAAAAAGACGCAACACAAATTCAGATAGAAAAGATAGAAAATAAATTTTATTGATCTTCTTTTGCAATTGCTATTTAGATACATATACGTACATATATGATTGTGATATATATATATATATATATAATCTCTCGTGCGGAATTGGATAATCCTATTAATCCAAAAATCGAGTGTTTGTTAAATAAATTTGTTGTGATTTTTGGTCGAGGAAATCTCAACAGTCCGACGTTTTTTTATCTAAGCATGAGGCATGTGATTTGGTTTTGAAATTCAAAATTGTCATCATTGTGCCTACAAAAGGTGATCATGTATTCTTCGAGCAGTTACTGCTGCTTTTCCTCTATCCTCTAGTGCTTGGAACTGTCTCCCCCTTACGCATTCAACTTGGCAGCTCTCTCTCTCTCTCTCTCTCTTTACGCAACCAAAGGTACTATCACTTCACATCTTATATATCTTAATTTCTGCTAGGGTTTGCCAATTTCCCTTTCAATTTGTTTCTTCTTCTTTAAATTTTCTCCAACTCCCCTGGATTTTCCTTTCTCTTCTGTTTCCCTTCCTTTAATTTCCCCTTCATCTCGGCTTTTCCGTCATGTCAAAACAACTGGCACTTTTTTCCCGGAGCAGGAGCTCGTCTTCGCATCCTGCGGTTAGCACCAGCGTCGGAACCCCGATCGCTTCTGGTATGAGGTCTAGGGCGGCTGCGACTCCGCGAATCATGACTTTCTCCTCCTCTGATATCAGGTTCTTGATCCTTGAACCTGGTCAGTTCCCAAACAATCCCCTAGCCGGATTTGTTACGGTCTATGAGATCTTCTTCAAGACTTGTGGGTTGCGCTTTCCCGTATCTGAGTTGCTGGTCCGATACGTGCATCGCCGAGGGATAGCTTTGAACCAGTTGATGCCTAAGGGAGTCCGACATGCGATTTTTCTGATGGTACAGGAAAGGGAGAACGATTTTGAAATGTGATGTGACATGCTCGAGGTGGCCTATGGTACTTAGCCAACAAACCCAATCAGGGATTCACGACGGGGTAGGCTCCAAAAGACGAAACTGATTGGGAGCAATTTTACTTTTTCTTAGAAGTCAATCATCTCTCCTTCGGGACTACGGGTCCCAACGATCTGCAACCTTGGTGGACTAGGGAGATTAGTGTGAATCCCTTCTTTTTCTTTCTTTAAACCTAGCTCTTGAGTTTCTTTGCTATTCGTTGAGCCGATATTTTTTGGCCAATTTTGGCTTTATTTCTTTGTGTTTGTCAGTTTTTGGGTGTTATTGGTTGACTGATTTCCTTTTCTTCTTTTATTTCGGTGTCTGCCAGTTTCGTACTTGGTTCAGGTTGAGAACCCTTATCCTGAGTATATGAAGAATCGGAATCTTCTGTGGAGCAATCGGCCGAACAGCTGGAACACCTTTGACGGGGAAAGAGTATCCCGTAACTGGTTGGTGCAGGTGCTCCATGTTAGTGTCCATGTGTCACAATGAAGAATCATCTTCCCTACCATGAAGCTCGTAAGTTGAAGAGTTCTCAGGGCGCCAGTAGCTCAGCGGGACTCAGTGCTGCTCAGGAAGCAAAGGCTCCTAAGGATCAAATCCCCATGGAGGTGGATCCTATTGAGGTCTCCGACTCATCATGTGGTGATCATCGTCGAGAGAAAACTGCAAGCTCCAATAAGAAATTGTCTCGTCCCCTCCAATTCGGCGCAGCAGTCACCACCTTAATTTTCCATCAAAAAAAGGGTTCGCACTCAGGAGGCGTCCCCAGTCGGTGTTCATGATTATGGCGAATTCTTCTTCAGCTTCACCTGGCCGAACTAGTCTTCTATCATCGAGGAAGAAGACATTTGCGCAGAGCTGATGTCCAAAATTCGCCTAGGTGGGCTCAAGGTTTAGATGATGAACTGAGGAAAGCGAGAAAGAATTCTGGGATGGAACTTGTTGCGGAGGTTACGGCTCGGGCTGATAAGGCCCTTGCTGAGTTGAAATCTGATGTGAGGAGGGTGGAGGTGTTAACCGAGGAGAACGGCAAGTTGAAGACTGGTATTACGGAACTCGAGGGTTTGAGGAAAGCGGATGCTAAAAGGTTTAGTGATGAGGTAGCCCATTATGAGAGGGCCAAGAAGAACCTGAAAGAAGAGGTAGCGAGCATGGCCAAGGAGTTGGCGTTGGTTCTTGCGGAGGTTGATCAAGGTATCGCGTAGAGAGTCAAAAGCCGAGAAGATGAGTTGAATGCTAGGTTTGCGAGTAGGATGGATTGGGTCCAGGGTAAGGTTGCAAACGAGAATATACTAGGAAAATTTGGTGCAGGTGAAACAAATTTTGGAGCTGATCATACTTTTTTCCGAAGGGGAAACGACGTTGGAGTCCGAGAAGAGGGACTTGGAAGGGGATCTGGTTGGTTTTAAAGAAGAACTGAAGATTTTGGATTTCAAGGAGCTGATCTGGAGAAGGATTGGGTAGCGTCTCCTATTGGGTCTGATCTGAGTGAGCCCTCTAAGCCCAACCCGGTGGAGGGTCTTAATCCCTATGGTACAAACCTTCCTGACCTTGATCATGTTGAGGAAGCTACCATTGAAGCGGCAAAGGATGAGATTCTTGTTGGGCATACGGTTGGTGATGGTACCACTAAGGAAGTCAACGTCAACGCAGGCGGGGTGCTCAATGGGTTAGTGTGGGGTACATTGTCTCTAATTCATCAAACATGATAGGCATGCCAACTTTTACGGCTTTGGTTTGCCATTTTTCATATGACGCAACTCTCCTCTCATATACCTTAATCGATGTGAACGAATTGAGGCAGAACCGATGGTTCCCCATGATCATGTTAATTCTTTTCTCGAATGGGCGATTTGTAGCGACTTGTGGAAACTATCCTCGGGGATTTTTTAGTGGATTGGCATCCTCGCCAAGTGTTTTTGTACCTTGCTGTGCATTTGCTACACTAACCTGGGTGGTTTCTACCAGTTCACTTGATTGATATTTTGCAAATAAGAATTATTTGAAACTTATGCACTTCTCAGTTGAGTGTTCGTGTTGATTATGATAGTCACAGTTCTTATTCGAGCTCCCTTGCTCCTCAGTTCGTTTCCACTGGTTTCGTGGACCGCTCATGGGATTATTGGTGTACTGAGCTCAGGCGCCTTGGGACGGCTAATTAGGGTGCTAGGTTTTTCTCTCTACTCCTTTTGCGCATCTCGATCAGGTCTTCCTTTATCCGGGCTAAGACCATCCCTCCATGAAGAGCATCGTAAATGGTTGCTGGAGAATTCATGATCAAATCCTTTTATAAGTCAGACTCACCCAGACCACATTTTTGGGCGGTAATAGCGGCGTTATATGTGTCCACCACTCGGGCTATGACTTCTTTAAAATCAGTCGATGAACTGCCTGAGAGGTTCATTAGGGCCTTGGGTCATGCTCCACATATATGCGTCTAAGATGCCTCTCTCAATGTAAACTGAGTAATGTCCTAGGAACATTAAACTCATGTGTTTGAAACTATGAATCGAGCCCTCAAGTAGTCTGGAGAACTACGTGAGTGCCGCACCCTGGAAGTAATCACTAAAGAGTTAACAGTAGCCCACATATTTCTCGTGTTCATCAAACTACGCGTTGTTGGGGTCAAAAATGGTCACAATAAAATCAATTCCTATAAGCTTTCATGGAAATATTAATCACTTGATTCGAACATCGAACTGCACTAATCATACCAACCCGATCAATGAAACAAGCTGCGAGACTTCCGAAAAGACCTTGTACATTCAACTCGCAAGTTGGCTAGCTGAATCTTGTACATTCAGCTCGCTAGTTGGCTAGCTGAATCTTTTACATTCAGATCGCCAGTTAGCTAGTGAATCTCGTACATTTAGCTCGCCAGTTGGCTAGCTGAATCTCGTACATTTAGCTCACCAGTTGGATAGCTGAATCTCGTACATTCAGTACACTCAACGGATCAAACTAACTAAGCCACTATATTTCTGCAAGATCATAAGGAATATGTTTCGGAAGAACCAGCTAACAAACGTTAAATAGCTAAGCGATTATCTCTGTACTCTTTTTTTCTTAGTCGAAAAGGTTTTGTCCCACTAGGTTTTCCTATATCTAAGGTTTTCATGAGGCCAGATAGTCCACTTGCGCCCGATGTTGGGATCAAAGCTAAGCTTGCTCGAAATCAATATCGGAGAAATACGAAAGATATCGACATATACGTTTTGGAACAACAACAAGAAATCAAAATCTTCAGACAAATGCTTTGGTCTCAAACCTCGCCATCTACGGACAACACTTTTAAGATACATGTTAGCACGTTTCTGGCATACGTTTAGCTCGTCATTTAGTGAGCTGAATTGGACAAATTCAATTCGCCAACTGGTGAGCTGAATCAGAGATATTCAGCTCGCCAAAAGGCACGTTGAATCGGAAAAATTCAGCTCGCTAGTTAGCAAGCTGGTTCGTACACATTTATGTCGCCAACTGGCGCGCTGAACAACATGCTTCGTATCATCTCAAACCTCCCATCTCTCGTTTCGTATCATTTTGAGCTTTCATTGGAATTCTGCCATAAAAACCGCAAAACTCGTTCTTATGATATAAGTCCCGAATTAATCGTATAAACGGCTTTGGTTCTCTAAAACACTGAAGTCACCTTATCCATACGATTATTTCTTATGACTTATGAAAGAATCATGGAATCTTTCCATATGATATTATCGTTTCGCAAAGTTATTGTTGTATCATCGTGCGAAAGGCTGGTACTCCGGATACGAATCAGAAAAATCGCCTAAACCGTAAAACGGCCCAACAAGGCCTAAAATATGATAACGGCCCACTTATGGTTTTCTAGACGAGAATCTAGCCCAAGCGCAGCGACAGTCGTGACTTGTCCCGTAAGCCGTGAAGAAATGGAAGAAATCCGGGAAAGGAAGATTTCCGCAAGAGAATAAACTCAAAAAGGAAGATTTCTGCGGAAGAATTTAAGACGGAAAAGGAAGATGGAGCAACCCTGAAGCCTATATAAGAGAAACAAAGAGGAAGAGCACACACACGTTCAATTCTCCACACCGAAATACTTAGAGCTTTAGATTATTTTCCGTTTTCACTAGTGAGTTGCGACTCAATTAGGTTATTCACATTCTCCATTGTTAGTTCTAGGATACTCGTGAACTGTTCGTATGGCCGAGGCTATCACTTGATTGTAACACGCTCACGGGATTTGGAATAAGACTTCTTTTCCCCTCTTTTGTACTCATAAATTTGTGTTCGTATTTAATTGTTTTTGTCTTTTGATCTTCTTACGTTTGACTTACAGAAATCTAGGATCTCAGGAAAATCAGGGTCCTCTCTGATTTTCCTTAACAAACGGAAATCAGATAAAGCAAATTTTGGTTCCCACATGCGCGTCCGACTACTATTCAGAAGGTTGTCATATATGCACTAGGATCTGTGATTCCCTCCATTTTTATTTTCCCACGGTTTCGCACTTTCGCATTTTTTATGTGCGGAGCGTATGGACTCCACAGGATTTCTTCCATCATTCGGTCTAGCTCAGGTGCGGAGCTGATCGCCTGGTGAACCTTGGATTTCATTTGGCGAATGACCTCTTGAATAGATTTTTTCATCTCTTGGATCTCATGGGTTGAAGATTGAGATCGTTTCACCGGTTGGGAAGAGGCTTGGCGATAATCTTCATATTCCTCATATCCATCGTCTGAATCTTGGGGTAGGTCGGTCTGTTCGTGGTCACCCTCGAGATCTGCAGTATGTTCAGTATGGTTTGATTAATCGGCATCCTCCTGAGATTGGTCAGCTCTTGGAGTGGATTTTTTTCCCATGAATCGGTGTTCGGTAGGGCGTTCATGGTGCTCGAACAGTGCACATGAGTTTTGACGAAGTTGGGCATTAGAGTGGATGATAATCTCCTAGAATATTCCTCAGCAACGGGGTATCGACGCGGTGATGAGCGGAGCAACTTTCGGCGGGTTGAGATGACTCGGTCGAGGCGCTGGGTGATCGCATTCGTTTGATCTGCAGATTCTTTTACTATCTTGTCAAGCCGATCGAGGAGAGGGCGTCTTGAATTTCCATCCTCTCAGACGTGGATTGGGCGGTCTGACAGTGTCTGGATCGTGCTGGTGTATCTTTCCAGCTGCGGTGGCTGTTTTTCCACCATGGTTGTGACAGATCTGGTTGTGACGTTCTTTTGCATAAGAAAATCTAAGGATTCCCACAGACAACGCCAATTTGTGGATGATAAAATCCACAAACAAATATATAAAAATATTATGGGGAATTCGTAGAATTTCGTTGATAAGAAAAATCACAACACAAATTGATATGAATATAAGAGTTTGTATTGATTGATGAATTTGCTCTAGAGTCTGAGCTCGCGTACAAAAGTAGTGTGTAAAAAGTGAAAAAATTAGTTTCCTTATATCTTTCATTATATTTATATTCTCTAATTTTTTTGGATCCTTGCTACGGCGTCCGAATATCTCGGGGGTCAGTTCTGATATTCCTGCTCAGCTTGAACCTCCACGACTCACGACTTTGGCATATTTCCCAGGAATCTCGAAGTAGTTACGACTTAGTCTTATGTCCTTTGGATCATTTCTCGGTCCACATGCGTCACAGCGAATACTAAGTGCTCAAGCGTTCTCTAAATTTTCCTAGGTAGAATACCCTCTTGATAAGTCCTTATGAGGTCATTGTGTACTGAGCATTATGTGTCATAACTTCATAAATAAGAAGAAATCTTGGTGAGGGAATTTTTACACCAACACTTTTTAATTTTAGGGTCAAAGTATAGTATATGATTATATCTCAAGTGTTATTCAAATCTATAATTTTTATCTTTGTTTTCAGTATTTTTTAATTAGACTAATTGTAGATTTAATAGCTTGAACTAACTTAATCAGAATAAATCTAAATGTTTGACTTCATATATTTTAATTAGGAGATTAGATTTAAATAAATTTTAACTAGAATATAATATACACTATGTTTATCTCTATTTTCTTGTGTATATCTCCATACTCCCCCGCACGACAAATGTGGGACGTGAATGTAAAATCTGCAATCATAAAGTGGAACTTCTATGTAATTGACAATTTATCGAAAACAAACAAAACAAATCATCAAACTCCTCCGGGTATAAACTTCAATCTTGAATAGAGGGATGAAACTTCAACTCGTCTTTCGTCTTTAAAATAACATTGAAAATAACATCTCGGAGTGCAATCAATCTTGGACAATCCATAAGTTGGACTAAACACAACTTAAAAAACTGAGTGTTTTTAAAGAACTCTATAATAATAAATAAATTTTGTTAAGTCCCTCAATCTATTAGATAAGTAAAATAAAAGTGATTTTTTAATAAATCTTACATGAATCTCAAAACCAAACAATATTAACTAAAACTTTGGTTTTAAAATCTAGAAGCAAAAAAACGAGTAAATCTTACATGAATCTCAAAACCAAACAATATTAACTATGTAGTTGAAATCGAAAAACCCGAAATCTAAATTATCCGAATCAAGCTCAAACCGAAATCTGAATGTACATTCCTAAAAAAAACCATATAGTTATAAAGGGTCAAATATAATTTTGTAAAAACTAATAGGATAAATATACACTTAAATCTTTCACTTCTTATATTTTAGGAGATTACATAAATCTTAACTAGAACATAATATACACAATGTTTATCTACATTTTCTTTCGGTTCTTATACAAAACTCTATTTATGATAATATCTTATTTCACAAATTTAACACAAAAGAAATACAAATAATCAATAGATTATTTTAAAATTCAGAAGACACACTCTTTACTACATATATACTTGTTTACCTTTTTTTTTTTCATTTCACCGATTGAATGAACCGATTTTGAAGATTCACAATGCCACACATAAAAACCAACTATTTATATAATATGCAAAACCATGAAAGTTTCTTAAAATAAAATAATATATATTTATATATATATATATATAACATAATATATATTAAAAATTAAATATATTTTTAAAATATATTTAATATATGTTGGTCTGAATGCGGATATTTAATATATATTTAATTAGTAGTGTTATTATTTTGAAATTTAAAAGTTAAAAATATTAATGATTTTTTTGAAGTTGAAAGTATAATTGGAGCTTTTCCTTGCCATTGTTGTAGAAGATGTCGGTTTATTGAACCATCAGTCGTTGCTTTTTTTTGCGGTAGAATGCTTGAGCTATGTTGGCTCGCTTCCTTCTACCTAACGCATTCTCACCTATGTCATCATGCTCTGGTTTCAATTTTACTTTTCTCTGTCTCGCTCACACTACAAGAAAAAAGGGAATTTCTGACAGAAATTCGTGACGGAAAAAATTCGTCGGAAATAACCGACGGAAAACATGACGAAATTAATAACCGTCGGAAATTAGTGACGGAAATATATTCCGTCGGAAATTAGTGACAGAAATATAGTCCGTCGAAAATTAGTGACGGAAATATTCCATCACGAATTTCCGACGGCCATATTCCGTCATGAATATGTTTAAAATCGTCGGAAATTATGATCGATATAATCTATCCGTTATACTAGCCGTTTACCAACGGATATATTCGATATTTCTGACGGAAATTTCCGTCACAAATTCCGCTAGAAAATTTTTCTATATAACCAGAACACCTTCACTCATCNTGGATGGATGGTGAGAGGGTGAATCCGGAAACAAATCTTTTGAATGAGGAATATGCGAATGGTGTCATGGAATTCATGGAATTAGCGTGTCGACAACCTCGGGGAAACAGTCGTAAGTTAACATGTCCATGTTCTATATGTCGGAATAATCAGCATGTTAGAATACACATAGTATAGAATCATTTGTATATGAATGGTTTTTTGCCGACTTATAAGGTTTGGTACTTAGATGGAGAACGACCTGATCATATTATTGCTAGTAGTAGCGGTAGCATTTCAGTGACAG
>OVBE01006126.1:0-20411 GCA_900406425.1 Iberis pinnata | reverse complement strand
TAATCTAAATTACTCATTCCCCCACCCCTTCGTTTCTCTTTCTCTCTCATCGTTACAAGTTGGCCAGACAGAATGACGGTTAGGTTAGTTATTGGCGGGAATTTCAAGGGACATGTTTTGCATGTACTGCGGCTAGGGTCTCTGACTTTGCTCCCGGGAGTTGAAAGGTCAGATGATCCGCTTACACCTGTTTCCAAAGGGTTAGTTACACATGGCGATAGGTCCGGGATCACGTTTTTCCAAGAGACCGTTGTACGTTATGAATAACCCGGGACGGAGTGTAACAACATTGATAATTAAACTAACGAGTACAAGAGACGAGTTGACAAATGACACGAGAAGTTGTTCTTCAAATCGTATGATTGGGTGTCTTTTCATATGAGAACTGAGATATTCCCACCGAATAGGACTTCAAAGCTTACACTTAGAGGCATCCATTTAGAACTTATAAGTGGGTTCCACAATCCTCGTAGCTTTAATGTTGCTAATTTCTCTCGTTTTAATGCAAATGATCCAGGTTTAAGGGTAAAATCTTATGAAGAGGGAGAGAATAATGTGGCCATCAACCCAAATCCAGGCATAATGTATATACCATAAGTCAAATAGGCTACGAGAAGTACTCAACATTGTAGTAGAGACTCTTCCAACACAATGATAGTTGGAGACACCCTCTTAAATATTCCAACATACAAAAGAGTTTGAATGTATTTGACGGAGACCTAATGGAGGAATTTGCTTCTTTAAGCCTCAAAGAAGTTCGGACACAAACCAATTAATGTGATTATGTTTAGTTGGAAGGAAAAAGATCTCAATCTAAGAAGAATCATTTAGAGAATATTTCGGAGCTGCAAATATCCTTCGTGCAAGCTATTCTGCTACTAGCAAATTAGTGAAGCTAGAAACGGATATTGAAGATAACATATGGAAACATATAAAGATATCATTGCTTTAGACTTCAAGTGACTATAAGAAGAAAAATTCACCAATGACTTCAAATTTAACAAACGAGCACCATCAATTATCACCTCAGACTCAAAATTCCATATCCGAACAAAACCAAATATTATGAATTTATACAACTTGTGTAGGTACTTGTATTTAGGGCTTCATGAGAGCATATTTTGAACCCCAAAAATTTTCAATAAGCATAGTTAAAAAAAATATATTTTTAGTTAAGCAAACTTTTATTTTGGTAATTAGACGTCTTGTAGTATTTCTTCTACATATCATATCAAGTCATTTCAGTCTTATTTTTATATTTAAGCTGAGGACCCATTATATAAGGTTCTTTTATATATGAAATTGTTTACCATTAATAAAATTATAATTTCCTTCTTCTTCAAGTGCATCCTTGCCAAGAACTCTTGTTACTGTCTTTGTGTGTGGTAGATTCACTTAAATCTAAACAAACTTTACAATATGATCTTATAGGAAAGAACGTCAAACCAACTTGTTAGATTTATTCTTACCACAACCATCAACCAAACGATAAAAAAGTCTGAACACCAACTTATTGTTTATGTCCTCTCATAAGATCTTATTTCATCTTCTAACTCCATTGTCGATACACATTTTACAATAACAGGCCACTTTTTACAAATGCCTTTTACATCCTTCATCTTTTTATTTAAAGGTGTCTTTTTCTTTTTTTGAGGAACATTCTTATATTCTTCCTTTTGCCACTATCTGTTTGTTTCTCCATCTCCAACCATAATGAAACACATAATGTAGCTTGTCACATTTGCCTTTGTCAAAGGTTGAAACGTGTCTTATCACCTCGGATCTGATCAACTCAATTTGCATTTGTAGCACGAAGAGTCATCTCATATAAATATATTGGCACATGAGTTCTTCCATGCCTCGAATGCTAATGATCATTGTATGAACAATTTATTGACGATTAATACGGATTTGAGTAAAGCGTATGATAGTGTGGAATGAGAGTTACTTAAAACTATCTTTCCAAAATTAGGATTTGCAGATACTTAGATTTTATAGATTATGTCTTGTATGTGTTCAATTACTTATAAATATTTATCAATAATATCCTTAAGTGAAGTGTGAAACCATCATATGGTTACGACAAGGAGATCATGTGTCCTCTATTTTTTCATTATTTGTGTCGAGGTATTGATTTTGAAGGTAAAGGCAATAGAAGACAAGAAGTGGATCCACTACTAGAAATTGAACATATTGAGACAAATTTTTTTATCACAATAATAACTTTTTGGTCACAATAAAAAAAATTTACGAATTTGTGATGATTTTTGAACAGTCAAAATACATGTCACAAAAAAAATTGTAGCAAAAACGTCACACAATTTGTGACAAATTATTTTGTAATTATTTTGTCTTAAACTGTTTCCGTTCATAATAGTAGCAAGTTTATCACATAGAGACTAAAATAATCGTCTCATAATCGTCATTATTCGTGACTAAAATAACGTTCCAAATATGTCACTTGTGATGACAAAAGTACAGTATCGAAATAGTTATTAATAATGACTAAAACCCAATGATTGTTATTCACAATTACTAACGAAAATGATTGTCCTAAATTGTTGTATTTTGTGATTATCATAGAGTCTTAAATTTGTCACCCATTATAACAAAAATCATTATATCATATTCGTCATTTGGCGTAACTAAACTATTGTTTCAAATATGTTACATGTGGTGACAAAAGCATAAAAATAATTGTCTTAAATCGTCGAAGTTTTTGAATATCATAAATTCTTAAATTACACAATTAGAGCGGACATAATATGAAATAAAACATCTCTAATGTCATCTTCTTAAACACTTCATCTTCTCATTTTTCCAAAGGTGACATATTTTTCATCTAAGCAAACAACAGCGTCGTCTAGATCGTCTTACTTTCCTTGTCTTATGCATTAACTGTGAAGCAAGCTTTCGTTTTGAGAAGGCATTAGTAGGAGTCTCTCTTCCGAGACTCGTTCACAATCATCACCAAAGACAAGGAAGGAAACATAATGTCACAGGAAACTGAAAATAAGAAACAGTGAGAACAATTGAGCCCATATCAAAAGATATCAACCAAAGAAACACGACTGGACGATCGAATCAATTGCTACTGACATTGTAATTAAAAAAATAGTTTATGTTCATCAATGTTTGAGGTACATGTCCCTACACAAATAGAGATTAAACTAAAGCACGATAATTATTCTACAATAACAGACTAAAACTCTGAGAATGCATACATACATAATATATTTTGTTACTCTGAAAAACTGATAACAGAAAAACCTCTATAACAAGATTCCTAAGCTGCTTAATTCCAATGCTATCTTCTGCAGGATTTGCAAAGCAACAGCCCACAAACTTCTATGGGTATTTCTTCAGAACACTATCAATAAGAAACTCTTGAAAAAATTTTGAACTAATCTTTGATATTACATGCAATCAAAAGTTTTAAATTTTACAGAATTAATATATTGTAGACTAGATTGACATTCTAAATTTAAAAATTATAATCATAACCAAAGTTAGGCTTTTTATTATATAGTAAGTAATAATTACTTTTACTCATCATGTCAAAGAGATGGCATCATGATCATCATCACGTAATGTGAGTAAAGTTTTCAAATCCACAAGATGAGGCATCGTTGGTCGTCCATGTGGACAATTCCAAGGTGATTCAAGATCAGCCAAATGTTCTACTATCTAATTGATTTCATCCTCAGTTATTAAAAGAAGAATGAGACATATTTTATATTGGTGCTAGAACTCGTGATGGACATACCGAATCTATTTTGCTTGTTTTGTAGCTACTCATAACCGAACTTTCACCATGGTTATCTCCTAAAGTTGAGATTAGATCCTTACGAGCTGCATAAAAATAGAGTTAACGGCTAAAATTGAGATTAGATCCTTAAGAACATCGTAAAAGGCCGTGAGATAGAGGATACTTTTTGTCGTGATTCTGTCGACGGATATTGATCGATCCAAACATTTTCTTTTGTTAAAGGGTTTTTTGTGAGACTATAGTGTAACAACATACACTTATGTCTAAGGAGATTTCCTCTACCAACAAGAGGAGACATGAGACGAAATCCATAATCTTTATAACAAACACCATACACACGAACTGTTTGGTGGTTAATCGACGAAAAGAGCGTATGATTGCAACATACCAAAGCATCATACTTTCCAAAAGGTTCGAGAAGTCCAAAAGGGGTCAATTCTCAATTCGCACTTCACACTGCATCGAAAACAAAATAAAAACCAAAACTAACATGTGGGACTAAACTCTTAGTGTTAGAAAAAAACTAGACCAAAACTAGTATAAACCTCAATACAAGATAAATGCGGGATACTCCCAAAAAGATTCGATAAAAGGGCCACAACCACCAAATTTTAATTCATACCAGTGCAAAACACGAGAAATGCATCATTAAACAAGATAAACCATTGGCACTTGCTTAAGAATATCATGGTAAAAGAGGAACTATGTCCACTAAACAAACTTGGAAATAACAGATAAATATTATGGCTAAAAGTCTTGCAGATCCAACGACAATACCTAACCAATCTCTTTAACTTACTCAGCCATATGAGCTCGAGACTAAAAGATTCAATAACATAAAAACTCAAAAGAGTAGAACCAAACCTGGTCACCAATGGAAAACTTTCCAAGACTAGCACAAAATAAGAGCAGGAGATAACTTCATTGAAGAAGTAGATGATGCACAAAGCAGTGCAAGATAATATCAAGTCATAACTAATGGTTCCAAAATCCATGATAATGCATGGCTTGAGAAGAAGCAACAAGAGGCTGGTTAATATAAGACAACTTCACTCCTCAAGATAAAGGTCTTAACTGGGGAGGAAGAGACGATGTTAGCCGACTAAACTTCGATGAACCCTGGAACAGAGCATCAACTACTAATTTTCATGATGACACCAGATTAGAGGGTCTCAAAGCCAAACAATCCACATCGATTCTAAAATTAGAGCCTTGAACCGCAACATCAAGAGTAGGTGACGTCAAAAGAACCAGTGAGTTCTCGACTTTAACACCGACAATTATAAGCTCCATAGGAAGCCTACTACTCTTGGTCGGCGAGAGGACGTAAATGTAGCTATCAGGTCAGCCTTTAAAAGAGGCCAATCGCAAGTAGTTTGATACTTCAAATTTTCAAAACTCTAATACTTCAAATTTGAGTTATCACTAGTCCAATATCTCAAATTTTGAGGTATCAACTTTTCTTTGCATTTTTAGTTCATATATTTTTTATACTTTTAAATAATAATTTTAAGTTTTATATTAATTATTGTAGTTCTAATATTTTTATGTTTTACTTTAATGTGTATTAATTTTATATATTATGTTTATAAACATATAAAATAGAATTACAATAATAAAATAAAACAACACAACAAAATAAAATAGAACAATACATCAAAACATAGAATAATACAACAAAATAAAATTACATAACACACGATTATTACAACAACAAAATAAAACTACAACATTGGGTCACGTAAATTTGATTCACCATCACCAAGAAAATCATAATATTGTTTGAAAGGGTTTGGTGTGACTGAAGGCAACAGTTGTAGATAAAAAAATAAAGAAACTCATCTACCACTTTGAAATGCATTGATCGAATATATATATATATAAATATGGGAGCAATATGGTGTTTGAATTAAATTAAAATGTTTGAATTTTAATTAATAATATATTTTTCTATAATCTCTTAAGATGTTTTTTTGTCACTAATTTTATTTAAGATGTTATTTCTATGTTTTCAAAAAATTATGTAATTTTTTATTAATAAATATTAAATTTAATAATTAAATGATGAGTGTTTTATATATGTTTACAAGTTGGAAGATGTTAGTTAATAACGTAATTGTAACTAGAAACAGACAGGACATGACAAATGTTGGGAGAGCCTCTACAAGTGACTTGATCAAGACAACTTAGATGACTAACCATTCATTTGTGCATTAAGAGAGTTCCTGACATATGTGAAGACATGCACTGAGACTTGAAGTTGGTCAAGGATCCCCAGATAATACCACCGATTATAATTTCAAGTATCCTTAATCTTTTCTAAAGAAAATTGATTTGATTGTAGTATTCGCTTCCCAAAAATGACAGTAGACTTCTCAAAATTAATGCACTGGCCTGATTTCCGATTATAAAGTTCTAAAATATTGGGTATAGCATCACACTAAGCTAAAGTTGTATTGCAAAAGAATACTATCATATGCAAACAACGTATGTGATAATGTAGAGCACGTCCGAGCTATCCGGATCCTAATGATCACTACAAAAAAGGGAGTTACTATAACGAAATTTTGTTACAAAAATTTTTTGACATAAATTTGTGACGTTTTATTTACAGTTTAATGACAAATTTATGCTTGTCACAAATTCTTAACTGTTTAGTAATAATATTTTGACAAAATTTGTAGTCACTAAAGTTTATCACAGTTAGAGACGTAATTGTTACGTTAAATTAGTCGTAACAATTGTGAATTTTTCACATAAATATAGTCACCAATTAGAATCAAAACTATGAAAATTATGTGAGTTGTAATTTGTGACAGTACATTTACTAAACATGAAACTAATTAGTGACAAATTGTTTTATTATAAATATGTATGTATTGGTGTTAATAATTAGTTAAAATGAGTTATTAGTGATGTGAGAAGAACTTTAGAAGAATGCAAAAACACCATAGAGAAGCATTTCCTCATGTCCCAATTCTACAAATTTGATAAATACTTCATAAGTTATTTTATGTTTGGCTTATATGTGGTGATGTGTGGTTTTAACTAAATGATCCCTACGGCCTTGTTCGACAATTCAAGACAAATAAAAACACATTTACAAAATATGATAAAGACTAGTGCAGCCAAACAAAAAAATATAAATATCGGATCAACTTGCATAGGTTTGTGTGGCACGCAAGCTTTGAACAAACGAAAATAGTGTAGATCCAATAGAAAAGTCAAATGGCAATGAATTGAATTAGATATTCTACAATATCAGATAAAAAGAGATTAATTTAATAAGAAAATTGCATTTTAAAAACGATATACCACTACAAAAAATACACATTGATAGCATTCCGCGATAGAGGTAGTTTCAGTTCTGCTATCGTAGGTGTCCCTCATGTTTCATTGAATGCTCAAAACGCTATGAATGTTGATGAATAAGCAGGAATGAAAAACTGGTCGCGCTTTTTTTGTTTTGGTAACATTTTACATAATCCCTTTGTGTTTCGTTTTTTTGACAAGACCATACTCAATTATAGCTATTTCGGTTTAGTTATCGTAGGTATCCCTCATGTTTTTTTTTAACAACGACATACTCAATTTTTTCCACTATACATATAGTTAATAGAAAAGTTAAAGAATAACATTACTGGAAAAAGTGTAATACAAATAAAATAATTTAATTAAATGGAAAAAGTTAAAGCTGAAAAAAATATAATAAAATTTTTGAAATTTAATAGTAAAACAGAATAGAATTTATTTTAAAATATATATATATATATATCAAAATTTTTGTAAGTGAATTAGTGAAACTGAAAAAATATATTTAAAATCTTTTAATTAAAATTATATTTGAAAAATGATTAATTCCCACAATGTTGGAATTCTCACACTCTTCGAACTAGTTCTCACATTCTTAGAGTTCCAAACTTTTAGGGTTTAGGGGTTAGATGGAGTGTAGGGGTTAGATGGGGGTTAGGGGTTAGAAATCCAAGCTTTATATTTAGGGATTAGATATTTTGATCATATTTTAACTTTCTAGTTTCTCAAAATATAAACTCTATTAGCTTCATATTAGTAATTTTGTGGTTTAAGATTTGGGATTTAGGGTTTAGGGTTTGGGGTTTATGGTTTAGGATGAGCCTAAGGTCAAATTTTAGTGTGAAAACATGAGAAATTGAATGAGGATCAAGAACTAAAGTTACATTTATAAAGGAAAAAAATTGTCCTACCCCATAAACTCCATCACTATACCTTAATGTTTCATTTAGTGGTAGAACCAAATGTTAGATTTAAGTCATGTCTTTTTGTTTTTTTATAGAAAAACTTAATATTATTTCCAAAAATCTTCACACTAATGATAGTTAAATCAATTGTGAACATATATGTTATATTCTTCAAAACCCTAAACCCTAAAAACCATAAATCTTAGACTTTAAAGACTTAGAGTATAAGAATTCAAGGGTTATGTTTCAATTAAAAAAAAAGGAAATGAAAATATATATCAAGTACATTAAAAATATAAAACTATGTTGTATAAATTAATTTTTAAGTTCAAGAGTTTTTAAATTTTAAACCAAACCAATCAGTTTGTAAATCATAAAACTATAAAAATATATTTAAATATTAAAACTTTCTTGTTGGTCAATTCACAATGACAAATATTACTCTTTATATTAACCTTAGTCATTGATCTTTTCAATCTAACGGTGGATATTCAATTATTCTATTTGCTTTTCTTCAACTCATTTTTTTTCTTTCTCGTAAGTCTCTTCCTCTCCTAACAAAAACCCTTTAACAAAAGAAAATGTTGGGATCGATCAATATTCGTCGACGGAATCACGACAAAAAGTATCCTCTGTCTCACTGCCTTTTTTACGATGTTCTTAAAGATCTAATCTCAAGTTTAGCCGTTAACTCTATTTTTATGCAGCTCATAAGAATCTAATCTCAACTTAAAAGAAAAATTTAAACAAAACTAATCATTTTGTAAATCATAAAATTATAAAATGTTCTTTTAGGATGTTTCATTTTGCTTGTCTTTTAGTTTTATTTTTTTAATTTGTGTTCTCGCTTTTGTTGTTCAATTAGCGGATGATTTGATTTATCTAAGTTTATGTTGTTGTTTGTAGTTTTTTGCTCTTTTAATAGAGTAAATTTTTTATTAATGAAATTTTTTGTTTGAAAAAAAAAGGTTGGCTTGATTAAAGCTTTCAGTATTTTAAGAGCATAAACAACGCGTCAATTTTGAAAATTTCTTAAGCGTGGAACCCACCAAAAAATTAAAAAATCCATCTTTTACATTATTCGTAGACTCCACTAACACGTAACGACCCATGATTGGTCTATTTTTTATTTTTAAAAGATAAAAATTAAAAATTTGGAACTCTTTTTTAAAAGTTTAGCAATGCACTTCCCAAAAATTATACTCATACATCGATTTTAAAATCAAAATATACAAACCTGCTAAAATTCATAATATTTCTTTTTCATACATTTAATTTTTCTGTACCATGATCAATTAAAAAAAATCGGTTTCATAAAAAGATGTAGTGTATGTCGTAATTGACGGGAAAAAAATATATGAGAAAATTAATTAATAGAAAAGGTGAATTCCATTATTATCAATAAGGAAAGGTTGAATGTACATAGGTGAATGATAAAATATAGTCCTTAACGAAAAAAGCCCCATGAAATATTTGACCTACTTAGACGTTTCTTATATTATAATTTGTTTTGTTTTGCTTTATGATTAGGAATTCCAGGACAACCAAACTCCTCTCATCACATCAGGCAATTCCGGCAATTAATCTTCT
Source organism: Iberis pinnata (assembly GCA_900406425.1). NCBI lineage: Eukaryota > Viridiplantae > Streptophyta > Magnoliopsida > Brassicales > Brassicaceae > Iberis > Iberis pinnata. The sequence continues at coordinate 10,835 of OVBE01006126.1, read as the reverse complement.
CTTAAGTTCCATCCTGCAATATCGAACATAATTAAGATTGTTCAGCTTAAATCCAAAATGAATGTTGGGAAAATACCTCATGAGTTGGCGATCGAGGGCTCCGGTGGCCATCATTCCCCGGTTCTCATAAGCACGTCGGAGAAGATACGGTATAGCTGTTTCTACCGGTCCAAACGGCATGTACTTGCTTACATTGAACCCGGCTCTCTTTAAACCGAATGACAATGCATCTGACATACCATATAGCTGCGCAAACTCTATCTTCCCATTCTCTTTATCGATCCCAAGCTCACTCGCCTTCCTTGACGCAAGTCGTCCTGAATCAGCGTTATGTGTTGCAAGAACGACGCCAAAGCCCGAACCATTCGAGGCTTTCTCCATCAAGAAGGTCATGCAATTGTTGTAACAAGCGTGAGTGTCTTGAATTGTGTCGTGCACTGGTGACTTACATCCCAAGGAATCCGCCAATCTAGCTTCACTAGACATATAAGCACCCCTTACCAACTTAAACCCCATAGGAACATTCTCTTTCTCGGCCTCTTTTACCGCCATATCCAATCTCTCACCCGAGTCTCTCAAGTAGGCTTGAATTGTGTTGTAAACAATCGGTCGGTCTTTGTCTGCATTGAACATGATAGCTGATGAATAAGCCATGTAATCGATTGCAGGTTGCATGATTGTATCTTCCGCATCGATTAGCAAAGGTACATTGGACTCCTGGCATTTCCGACAAATATCTTGGATCCTTTTGTGAGCTGCTTCGAGCTCTTTTTCTTCTTCCGCTGTTAATGGTTCCGGTTCTGAGTTTGTGTGGTAAAGTGGACTCGAATCAGAGAAAACCGGAAACGATTTCAGCTTCCAAGATAGTTTGAAATTTGGACTCTTGTATTCCCACCGAAGCAAATCGCTTACTCTTTTGAGAAGACTAATCGGACAAATCGCTGTTATCTTCACTACCACTGAGCTAAACTGTTAGGAGACAATTAGTCAGTAAACCGTAGATTTTAGAAACTGAGAAAGTTCTAGGTCCCTCGAAATTGACGTTAGCTTTCGAAACATTAAATGAAAATCAATTAGTGATTTTGAAACGCATAAAAAGTATTTTATTAATTCCAAAATTAGATTACGTTTTCCTTTCAAAAAATAAAAATGAAAGAGAGGACTAACATGAGATGTGGGTAAGGATTTAGCAGCTTCAATGGTTCGAAGAAAATGGTGCATGTTATGATCACAAGAGGTAGGATCATCGGCGTGTTCGACGCCGTAGACAAGCATCCCTTTAAGACCAGTAGCCTCATAAACACCCCTGACACGTTCCGCCGCCGCGTGAGCGTCTTCACCGGCGCAGAAATGGTCATAAAACGTACCTTTCACAAGGCCAAGAACCATGCCACGTGTCAAGGTGTTGTCCATTAGTTTAGAACTCATGACCCATGAACCCAAATCAACCATAGGACCTATTGCCGCCGCATGCAGCACGGCGATTGACCGGAATAGATCCGAGGTGGGGACAGAGGCAAAGAGACGGGCTTGATCGGAGAGATCGATATCATGGTGAGCTTTTGGGTGGTGCCGCTCAGGTGCTTGTTGTCCGAAAGAGAGAATCTCTGGGACGACGGCGGTTGAAGCCGTCACGGTGGGTGGACCCACCGGACTTAAGGCGGAGAAACGGTAAGAACGTCTTATAAAGTTTGTTCGGAGGAGACGGGCTGCCATAAAATTCAAAGATTTTCTTTCTTTTTTTTTTTTTTGTTCTCAAACTAAACAAAGTTTATTTTGTATGTTTCTTAGGCTTTTCGGTTTTATCGCTCTCTTTTCTCTCTCTCCTTCTTTTTTCTTGACGCTTTGTTTTATGTTACTCCACCAATATATTTATAGAAGAACATAAAACCATATGCATATACATACACAATTAACGTGTTTTTGATATATATAGATGCCAATGTGTTCATTTCTTAATCTGATAATTAATCATTCCAAAATTACAGCGGAATCTTAATAAAGAAAAGTCAAAATTTTATGGTTTACTAATTCCATTTTCATTCCAAAATTATATATATGTTACCATATACTTACTATTAGAAATCTTAAAATACCATTATTATGTCTATATGGTATTTTTAATTACAATTGGTTTTGAATCATGGACCTTTAATGGGAATCTTTGAATCTTTATTCCACATGTTATTACCACTTTCTAGCCAAACAGTCTCTTGATTGACTTTCTACTAGTATATTTTTTCGAGTAGTAACTAATAATTTTGTAGACGTTCAAAGCAAATGGGAATTAAAAACCATCAATTGGTCTAGTTGTTAAACTCAATACCGGTTCAAAGATATTTGGACGAAACATAATTTTTCACTTTTTTATTTAATTTACAAAAAATATTAAGTAACATTAATAAATGTTTATGTATTCAATTGCAACTGTAGTAATTATTCAAAACATTTGAAATATATATTTATGAGTCTTTTAATTATTAATAAATACTTAATTTTTTATAAAAAAATATTAACCACTAAATTAGTAAAACACGAACTGAAGTTGAAACGGTCGTATTTATTACTTTTATAATAGTAGGCTATGTACTCTTAAACCACCTCCATCCATAAATTCTTAAGAGTTTCTTAAGAATATAATATTAATAAACATTATAAAAAATACTAAAATTGGTCTTTGTTTAANAAAATATTAACCACTAAATTAGTAAAACACGAACTGAAGTTGAAACGGTCGTATTTATCACTTTTATAATAGTAGGCTATGTACTCTTAAACCACCTCCATCCATAAATTCTTAAGAGTTTTTTAAGAATATAATATTAATAAACATTAAAAAAAAATACTAAAATTGGTCTTTGTTTAAGAGTTTTAAAAACTAATTCTAAGAAATTTTTTAAATGTGTTGGATTCTTATTAGTGCAAAAAAAATTTTTATTAAAAAATAAAATTAAAATTTAAAATATTATTATTTTATTATATAGATATTTTATTAGATTTGTATTAATAGAGATGATCTTAGATATCAACAACAATATTGCACTAATGTAAATGAAAGAATATATATATATATATATATATATATATATTCACTAAAAATAATTAAATTAAACAATACTATTACACGGATATAAAATCTTGAATTTTATAAAGTTACAAAAAAAAACAAGTAATAGAATGAGGGCAAATGAAGGAACGGAATCCAAAGATAAATTGAATACAATTATAAAAGCTAGAGGCTACATTATTTATTTTGGTCCACAGAAAATTGTTCTACTTTTAAGTCATTTATTTAAGAAAATAGGTAAGACCATAATAGGAAGATTACGCAGTAATTTTCTGAGTACACAACTACACATATATGTGTTGACAGCAAAGATAATAAATAAATATGTCAGAGACAGCAAAGCACTGACTATATGATGAGTCATCAGATAACTATTTAAATGATAAATACATAAAAAAATTAATTTCTGTTGAGATTCTAGAGACGGTGTAGGAAGATATCAACGATGAGTGGATGATGAATCAGACCAACATGAGGACCCTAGACTTGCTCTTTGAATCTTTGACTTTCCTAAATTGGAATCTCTGGAATCTTAATGACCACTAATTTAAATTAATTAGCAAAGATTCTCTTCTAATTAAAGTCAATAGTTCAAAACATACTCTCTCTTTCGTTTTAATTATTTTTTAAAGTTTTTTCGTTTCAAATTAATCATATTTTTAAGTTTTATATGAATAAATTAAATAAATTTGATTTTTTTATAAATACTAAGTTGGTAAGGTGACAAAAAAAAAATAAGTTAGTAAGTAAATTGGATTTATATATTAATTAAAAATACATATAGAATTTAATATTCTCTTTGTTTATTTTAATCGATATTCAAAAAACATGCACACAAATTAAAAAACGGTAAACTTATAAAAATATTATTAATTAAAGCGAATTTAACCAATACAAAAATATTATGCAGAATATGAAAAATCATTAACAATAACTGTATTTTTTTGCATAAATAGTTGAGAACATCAATTAGAACGTAAAATTTTTTTTCCTAAAACATCAAAGAATATGAAACAGAGGAATATATTTAAAAGAGGAGTAAATGGTACTTACAAAAAACCCTAATGAAGGTGTATTGAATCAAACATTTGTGATGATTTGTATTTTAAATAGTATTTAGATAATTTTAGGTGAATTGAGGAATTTCATTTAATTTAATTTGTTTTAAAATTTTCTACAATTTTACATAAAACTCTAAGATTTGAAGTTTTGTATTTTCAAATAAGAAAATCCAATAAAATAACATGTATCACTAGAAACCAATACTTAAAATATTTTTAATAACAGTTGATTTCATGAAATTTTTTAAAACACTTATTTGAAAAACCTATTTAAATTATAGTTTAAATAACATTGGTTTTGTCATTTTAATAAAAATCACTCCAAATTTTATATCCAATACACTCCATAAGTCTTTCCTTTCTCTCGCTTAGACAGTTGTGCCACTGTTCCTTTTCATTGGCTGGACACGGCGGCTAGCGACTCCTCCAACGTCGGTGATGGGCCCCTTTCTTTTCTCCTTAGTCTTTTTCCATAGCTTTTCTTCTCAAATGGGTTGGTATCTTTCCCGCGATTTTAGCTGTCTTTGGTGGCGTTTCGCCGCGTCGTGGTGGGTTTCTCAATTGTAGAGGTCGAAGGCGCTAGGCCTTATGTCAACGATGTTATTTTCCACGAACGCCTACGCGAAGGTGGTGGTGAGTGTAACACCCCCGAACTTCACTAAGTTCGGTGGTTTGAACTTTACGAAGAGAAATCAAGTTAAAGGAAAGAATAAGTATGAAAGGACTTAAGTCCTTAGGAAGGATACATGCGAAGGGAATGTTTGAAGAAGTTGTGGGCTAAAAACGAAGAGGTTAGAATGATAAGTTAGAATTTTCAATTGGGTTATTTATAATTGAATTTATTTATTTAATTATAAATAGTCTAGTAACTTCTCAAGCATACTCAATGTATACTAGTGGAAGTCTGAAAAATGTTATAAGGGCTATATGGAAGGTGGGTAGAGTTGGGTAGTTGGCAGGACTGAAGGATCAAGTTCGGATGGAGACAAGACCCACATATTCACTTGATCATGCTTGGGAAATTTGATCAATGATGCCAAGGGAAAGATCCAAGGATCGATTCGGGGGAAAAATTGAATCCAAGATCATATCAAGGCTGGATTATAATCAAGTAAGGGGAATATGAATGTATGACTTAGTCAAGAATATGGGATGTTCGAATGACTAAGGAAAAAACTGAGTGACTAAGGCAACGGTTTTGTGATCAGCTCAAGAGTTCGGATCCAGCTCAGGGAAGCTAAAAGATTGAGCTAAGGCAGTTGGGTCAGCTGGATCGCAGTTTAGTTCAGCTCAAGTTAGCTTTGCCAACTGAACCATCTAAGTGATTTAATCACTAGCTGGGTAGTTGGGATCGAGCTGGGCGGTTGGGCGGTTATACCAACTCGCACCCGTTCGGAAAACTTATGCCTGTTCGTAAGAGTGTGAATTGGATTGTCGGTTATGGATCAAACTCTATAAATAGAGCGTCTTGGGCTCATTTTTGCGCATACATATATAAAAATAAACACACCAAAAATATCTAAAATTCGACTAAGGCATTTGGTGCGGATTAAGAGCAAGAATTAGGTGTGATCGGAATCTGGGACAGCCATATCGTGATTCTAGTCAGTCTGAGTGGGAAAGATGGTGAGTTCGATGCAGAATTCACCACATAAGACTAAGGTGAAAGCAAACGGACTACGGCTCTGACCAAGGCTCTATCTCTAAGACATTCCAGCGTTTCTATCACTTCAAATGGCTAATTCCGTAACAGATGGTCATGTGCCTTTCAATATCTTGGCATCGTCACATTACCTTTTAGTTGGACAAGTGGATATGCGAACATCTGGCTAGTCTATTGAGATGAAATCAAGGTGAGGCGGATGAAATGAGTGTATGGGAACGGGTTCCGCTAGAACTTACTCAGTCTGGCTAAGACCCTTGGTTTAGATCAATGGATTGTCTTGACGTTAAGAAATTGATAAATGAATTAACTTAAACGATTAAGGCAATCTAAATTTCCTCATTAAGTAATAATTTGATTATTTATGCCTCTGTTTTTTAGGCACTAAAGGGGATTCAGACTTGGCGCGAGACTGAAGGTTGGATCGAAGAGTGGTGTACACAGTGGGATAGTACGATAGGATTGATTCTGTATTTTAACGTGTAATAGCTTATAGCGAGTTTAACATGTATCAAATCCTTTAAGCATTAATAAAAATCACTCTTCGTGTCTGTTGCATCATATGGACTCTAAATTACCTAGGAGTTAACAAATTATCGAACCTCACATGAAAATGACATAAAAGTGGCTAAAAATTAAAGCAGACTGAATGGCTTGAATCACTTAGTGATATGGGCATGGAACAACTGTTTACGGACTTAGTGTCCGGGAGGGGGTGTTTCAGTGAGGCTTTCCACGGTGCTGGTGGTTTCGTCTTCTCTGAGGCTGCACCGTTGCTCTTCTGCGATCTCTCTGGGCTAGACTTCCTTTAGATGAACTCAAATATGCTATTTTCCAGGCTTTTTGGACGGAGGATCAGGGCTTCTGTCCGTTTTTTACCGTTGTGATTCGGTTATGGTGCTCTCTAGCTAGGATAAAGTCTTTTAGTTCTATTTTTGGTTGTGGTTGGTTTTGGTGTAGCTTTGGATCGGGTTGGTGTCATTTGGGTGATGGTTTCATTCAGCTATTTTTCGGATCATTGATATATGATCTATTTAGTTTTCTCTGTTTTGGATTGTTTTTGTGGCTTAAAAATTTTGTAAGTCTTATTAGGTTTTTTTTATTATCGCCATTTGGTCTGTTGGTATTGTCCTGACCTTAGCGGATGACTATTTTCATCTTTTTAATCAAAAGATGAACTACTCTAGCAGCATGTAGCCTCTTCCACGAGATTCATCCTTCATATTTAAATAGAGATATGACTGGATATGCCTTCTCTTTTTGGTTTAAGTCACATTGTTGTCGCCGCTACTAGCTTTAACTTTTATAATAGAGTATTTTTTTCGTGATTTGTTCAACCTCTTACTTGAAGTGCATTGTTTAAACTTATGAAGTAGACTGATTCCTACTGAGGACATGTGAAGCAGGAATTTGTAGCGTCTTTTAGGCAAGGTGTCATGGCTCTTTGTCTACACTATCTCAGGTCTGCTTCTTAGAGACTTATAGTATACTGTATTGATTTTAGTATTTCCATTTCCCTGTTAGCATTAGCAAAATTTTGTATAATTCTTTGGATCTTGGTGTATTGGGATTTGTTTCTCGAAGTTTCGAACTCGTATAATAAATTTTGCGGGTAGTAGTGTTTCACCACTGTAAAATCAAAACTTTAATATAATAGTTGACAAAAAAGAGTAAATAGTCTATTTCGTATACTCCAGCAAATTTTTTGAGTTTATATCATATCATAGTATGTTTTATACTCAATGTTTAGCTATTTGGTTTTTGTTAGCTAAAATTACATTATAAGATAGATTTGTTAATTTATAAATTATAAATCTATGGTACTATAAAAGAAAATTTATTTATCTATTTGATTTATCTAAATTTTTATAGGAAATTCACCTTAACGAAAAAGATCATTATAATCTCCAAGAAAAAAAAATCTTCACCAATAAAAAATAAACAAAAGGATAGGTTCATTTCGTCCCCTAAAATGGCAGTGCTACTAAGTTTCGACAAATAATAGAAAAAAGTATACATAAGATTCACTACATTAAAACTTAGGGAAAAACACTTTTTAAACCTCCAAGGTGGCACCCACTAGCAACTTAAACCTTGATAATTTTTCACTAACACTTCCAAAATTCATCTTGACATTTTGGTATATTAAATCATCAACTTCGTTTCTGCCGAAACAATGTTTACCAAAACAGTAACTCCAGCAATGACGTGGCAAAAATAATATTGTTTAATTACAAATATTATTTAAATAATTATTATATTATAAAAACGGGTTAATTGGTGAGATGTACATATCTTTTATGAATTTAAGTAGATATACTTATCTTTGTCAACCATGCGTTAAAAATTCCCCAAAGACGTTGCATCTCCTACACCAACTCGTTGGCAGAAAATCAAACCTGCAATTGGGTATCTTGGCTCTCCTATATTGGAAAAAGGAGAACAATATCCATAACATATATAACAGAGGAGAAGAACTTAAAAATAAATACGGTAATATATCGAATACCATAAATAAAGTAATTAAATGTAGAAAGTGTAATAAACTGACTACCATTAACGAAATGCATTACTTACGTTGGGTTTTCATATCTCATTTGGTTCGAATAAAGACCAGAACAGCGTGTTCTCGATGGATATATTGTCACCAAGATGATAAACCCTGATCACATTAAATTGGTTGTTAACTTATACAAGAATGAACATAAATATTGAAGAAGGGAAAGAGTATGCACCTGGAATTCTGGAGAAGTGCTCAGAAGTCTTGACATTTCTTTGTTGGTGGGTCGCCAAATGATCTAAATTCCATAATGAGAGGAGAGAAAGTAACCTCCCACAGATCATCCTCCTCTATTGTTGGTAAAACGATTGGTTTAGTTTTTCGGGTTTCTTGAGTTTCCTCGATCTTGACCGGCTTTGGATTTCCCACTAGGTTTTGATTCATCCTCGAACTTCTTCTAACGGCTTTCTAATGAATCCTTAGATTTAAATTTCTTTCTAATATCCTCCATTCTTTTCCTGACCTTCTCACGCATGTTAGACAATGTTTCATGTTCGTCTTCTCCGAGTTCTTTGGAAGATTGGCCAACTGACTTTTCCTTAACAAAGCACAAAGCAAGTAGTTAGCATATAGTTGTGAGTATACAATAAACGTGTTAAAGAAGGCATGTTAAAAGTAGATGTTAATATTGGTAGGTTGTGATGCCCGGAGCCATTCACTATTCAAAATGGACTGAACACCAAAATACCTTTGACGCGGTTACAGAAGACAGTAAATGTAAGTTGTTTGAGAAACCCATATAAATATCTGGCTCAATTGTGCTTTCAACATACGAGAGCAGACAAACCTAATATGTATGAATTCGAAAAATCTGAACATATAGGGAAACAAAATTTAACAATGGTCGTTACAAATTAAACATTACCTTCAGTAAATCTTGAGCTTTAAAACCCCCTGCAGTGTTTGTGGTTACATTACCCGGAACAACATGGTTAATTGTGGATTGATAGGTTTCCTGAACCAAAGAAGCAGATTCCGTCTCCATTTGTTCATAACCTTGGGTTCCAGAAATATTCAGTGAGAACGATGGAAGATCAATTTTTCTAATGGATGGTGAAACATTAACAGTTGACGTGGCTGGTTTGTTCCATTATCAGGTTGATTAGACACATGTTGTCCTGAGTCACGCTAACACTAAGAACCATTTCTTAGTTAAGTGTTTTAAATGGTTATGGATTGAAATGGTTTATGATTGAAATGTAAATAAAAAAAAAATTTTAAGAACCTTGAGAACCCTTAACCATTGGAGAGTTAAAAAAATTAAGAATCAACCTACAGTTTCTAGAACATTTAAATTATTATAAAATTGGTTAAGAACCCTTAAAGGTTTTTAACCATTGGAGATGGTATCTAAGAAGAAAATGACCTCTACAACACGCCGACCACTAGTCCAAGAATTAATTATAAACGAAAAATCCTCTTCTATTAACATAAGAAGGTAATCAACAACATCATCATGTTTGTTAGCATCGATTTCAATGTCTTCGACTAACTCTGGAGCCTCTTTACTCAACAAAAATATCACTAGAACCTGTGTAATAATCATATAAGACCATTATAACATATAAGAGTCTTTTGGTAGTTGGAGTACTAAACAGTGAGTAGTAGTCTGACTATTATAACAACTAGTACTTACTTCACCAAGAACGTTAAAAGACATGAACATTTTTTTCTAAAGGTTCAGATTCATTTGACTTACAAAAGAAACAATCTCCTGAATTGATGCACCTCTTTCCATCATGGATTGAAAGATGACATTATGAACTATTGCAGGACAACATGAGATTGTAACCAGAATCATGGGATGGAGGGGGGAGCCTTGTATAGAAGTCGTAGGATGCGTGTAGCTGAAATGGTCTTTTAATTTGGGGCTCTCAACACTCAAGTAGAAGAATTCCCTTCCCCGCATGTATTTAAGAAAATCGTCGATGCCTAGTAGGTGTTGAACCCTCTCTTTGGTTATTTGTTTGTTGTTAGATATTGGACACAATATCCCATCAACCAGAAGAAGTACTCGTTTCTGGATCCTTGTACTTTCCCTTGACCCGTGTCTTGTGTATCCAGGAAACAATTGGTTTTTTCACCATCGAACAACTTGTTCCAAACGTTGTCAAGATTGTTACTTGCTTTACCCATTCATTTCTTTGTTTTTGGAGGTGTAATTCTTTATCCTCTTCATTGTCATGTGTGCAATTCAACCCAGTGACAATAAAAAACTCTTGAATACCATACCATATAGGTTTCCCTGCAAAAAGCCACCACAGTTCGTTTTCCTTCTTCGTGACTAACTGTCTTGATAACAAGTAGTGGAAAAACGAGGGAGAATTCGTGATTCTCAATTTGCAAGATTAGTTTGAACTGTGAGTTCATTAGCAAGTCCAAATCATGTGGCTATAATGCTTGCTTTATATGTTCTACATCGCGAAGTGTTGAATCAAGACTTAAAATTAGGTTTAGGCCTTAGATTATGTGGGCAAAAGCTCT